>VWPW01022484.1:0-82909 GCA_013389825.1 Crypturellus undulatus
ACAGACCATGTCCCCTGACATGGAGCCGTGCGTGCAGGTCGGAATTGGGAACCATTCCTGTTCCGTGCGGGATGCCCGGATCAGTCCGTTTTCTCCCTCCCTTCCCATCGTTTTCCCTTTCCTCTCCACACTGGGGCTGGGGTCTGGAGCACCCCGTGGTTTGCAGCATTTCCAGCCCGTGCAGAGGCTGGCGGTGAGAGATACAAACCTAGAGTGTTTGGAGCCGTCTGTGCAGCACTTTGCTCCCTGCGCTTTGCAAAGCCGGGGTGCAAGACGAGGTGAAGCTGCAGCTTTCAAACCCGCTTCCCGGGAAAGCCGTCGGCTGCCGCTTGCAGTCCAGTTCTCCACCCGAGAGATTCCCTTTCCCTAAGTTCCAGCCTCGAAAGAGCTGAACGCTGTTGGCAGACAAGCGAGGGCTGTGTTCACATTTTGTTGTTGTTGAAAGTAATGGAGCTGGGCAGGGTCAGAGCATTATTTGCAGTAACCTTCAGCCTCGCGTTTGGTGCCAGCTGAGTCAGGGTGGCGGTTGCCATAACGTGCGGGGCGGCAGGGCTCTCCCCAGCGCTGCAGGAGGAGCAGGAGGGAAGATATCGGCCTCTCGCTTTTAATTGACTTCCTCTCCCCTTCTCCAGCAAGCTGTCAGATTTGAACGTTTGCCCCAGTTTTCTTTGTCATCCGCAGAGCTAGCGGGGAGCTTGTTGGAAGCTGGCAGGGATCAGCGCATCCCCTGCCAGGGAGGAGGGCCGGGATGCGCGCGATGTCGCAGGATATTGGGATTTACCCAGGGAGCCGCATTTGCAGGGCTGTCACCGATGAACTTCCCGACGGCTGAGGAACACGAGCGGCTTCCCATGTGGAACTGTTCCCATGTGGAACTGTTCGCTAATCCACATAAATTTTGAGCTGTTAGTTTTGCAGCTCTATTTCGCTCTTATTCTTCTAATTCAGTGACTTTGGTTTAGCTGACATCTAGGAGCGGCTGAAACACATTCCATGGCTTTTTAAGGAGACTTTTGTATCCCAGCAGTATGTGAACTCAATGCTGATATTTCTGCACATTTTCAGCCACCACTTCCCTGATGCTGCTCCCTGCTTTGTTTTTCAGATTTCTGTTCTGTAGTAGTTGCTCCGTGTCTTGATTTCCCTCACAATCCAATTTAGCTAGGGTGAGGTTATTAAACACACAAATGAGGTTATTAAACACACAAATGAGGCAAATACCTGCCCCAAGTGGTGCTTGAGCTTGCATGCAAAATGCATTGCATGGCAAGTTAAGTGCAAATGTAGGTTTGCAGGACAGCATCATTTAAAACAATCCTTTTTATAAGAAACTGACTTACCTAAGTGTAAGCTCTCAAATCCCTAAACACTGTGTTTCCACTTTTTAGTTAGGTCCTTCAAAGCCTATGCCAAAAAAGAAGGAAAAAAGGAATTTAGTTTTCGAATAAGGCTGCTGGTTTGGTTTGAGGCTGGTGCTGCGTGTGTCAAGGCAGCAGTGCGGGGCATGAATAGCGGCTGCTTCCCTTTTCAGTTCATCTTCAAGAAGCGCTTTTCTAATTTGGTTAGATTTGCTCTGTTCAGTCACCTAGCAACTTCGGAGGGCCTTGGATTCAGACATTAATCTCTAAATGCAAAACCAGTAAGAAAACAAGGGTCCTCACAGCAGCTAGCCTAGAACATTCAGAGCCTTCAAATTAACTGCTACAGCTCAGTAACAAACCACTAGAATTTGACTTTAATTCTTCAGTGTATGTTTCCAGTAAGGGTAAAAAAATTAACTGATATTTATAAAACCATTTTGAAAGTTACTGTGTTATTAAATGCAGGTTTGGAAGTATTCAGGTATAGTAATGCAATATCAGATCTCACCATATGGCCCCATTTTTCCTGAATCTGATACCAGAATTTGTGTTTAAATTTCTCAAGTCCAAGCTGGAAAGCTTCCTGCAGGCATTTAAATATTTGAACTTGGTCTCTCCATTTCAGAGATTCTAATTTTAACTATTCTTTGTAACGCGACAAGCCTTGCTGCCTCCGTCAGATGGAAATTTGCTCTTTTCTTTGCCCTACCGCAGCAGCACAGGGTTGTAATTCAGCAGGGAACAAAATGCATCAAAAGTTGGTATTAGCAACCACAACTACATATAGAAAAAATAAGTATAAAAAGAGGAAAAATAGGACACAATATCTAAAGAATAATGGGAAAAAAAGGACTTTTATGGCGCACAGGCTCTACCTTGAAAATGCTGTTTATTATCCTTTTAGTAATAATATAAATTTGAAAGTCCAGACTCCTAAAGCAAACAATTTTTTTCCAACTCCTCTGATTTTTCCCAAGGCAGTTCTTGGGTAATAAGGGGCCTCCAGCTCAAGAAGCTTTATTTGTCTTTCACGGTTGTACCTGTCACAACAACTTCCCATATTGTACTAAGTTAATGATGAAAATGGCACACCGCTGGAATCTGTCCGCTCAGCTCAGCGGAGCTGTCCGTGCCTTCAGATGCTTCTCTGTCACTTAAATTCAGCCCACGTGTAGTGTGAATAGGCACTAAACTGTGTTTTTCCCCTTACTGCAATGCTGCAAAGCAGCACAAGGGCAGAGGAAGGGCAGGGGTCCCATGCCCTCCCCTAGCAAAACTCTCCCGTGCTTTAGAAATACCTTTTAACCATCCTCTGGTGAGCGATGGCTTTGTCACCAATATGTTAAATACTTAAATATACATGTATTTTAAAATTTTAACTGCATCTGAACCGAGACACTTCACTTGGTTAAGTAGATTCCCTTCAAAACTTAACTACTTCGGTATGAACTACAAAGAAACTAGCTGTAATATTTGCTATTTATGAGCCTTTTCCTGCCAACTGACATTTAACTGAAGTCAATGAAAATTCTGCCTACAGATAGATCAATAGCAGGATCCAGCTGTCACGGAAGCCTTGAAATTTATTGTGTGACATGATTTAGATTTAGTATTAAAACGATATAGATCAGCTTCTTCAAAGACCACAAGGAAGGCTTCCAAAGTTCCAGTTACAAACTTCAGTTTGTTTCTGTTCTCCCTGAATCATTCATAATACTGAATTATTACAGCAGAAAATGAAGTTCTGAATTTATCCAAACATCTTCAGTATTCAGTTTAGGAAACCAGATCCTATTGAGGGGATAAGGAAGGATCCAAACAACACAGATGTACTTCTAGAGGGGTTGACCTTCTACTCGTGCCATCTTTTTTTGTAGATTTTTTTCTAAAAAGCTGTGCTCAGCTTTACCAAAAAGGAGATTTGGTCATTGAATATTGGATACGTTCTTGAGAAGATGGTAAGGGGAAAAAAGAAAACATGAAGCTCTAAAGCATTGTAGTCGTTAGACATTTTCAGGAAATTATCTAAAGTAATTTGAATGAGTATTCTGTATTACGGGACTCTAGTCAAGGAAAATATGTGACTATGTTCTGCAGTAAAAGTCATTTTTCAAACTGTCAAAGGCCATGAATGAAACATTCATTCAATGAAGTCACATGTATTTTGAGCAGAATAAAATAGTATTTTAGGGGGGAAAAAAGAGAATATTTATCAAGTGCATTAAGTGAAGGAGGAAAGAAATCTATTTTGCCAAACAGGCTTTATTTCCAGCTCTTAGTGCGGTGGTGCTTTGGCACAGTGTCTCATTGCATGTCCGTGGGTGAATCTGCATACCAGAAGGGGCCCGTGAAGTCCTACGATGCCTTCGCTGGGTCAAAAGTCTGAAGAATCCCTGGGGACAAAGCCCCTCTGCTCCCCAAGGAAAGCACAGAGGCAGGACAGCAACCGCGGCGTTTTCCTCCATGGCACATTGAGGTGAGCTCCTTATCTAACCCGTGTGCAGGAGAATTCCGCCCGCACTGCACTGGTTAAATTCTTATCCTGTATTTTAATTTGGAAACTTGGATTTTTTTTAAACAATCTTCAATTGCTGCTTCAATTAGATCTGATGGAAAGACAGGATTAGAATAAAAAAAGGGTTATGTGAGAAACTGATGATCCTTTTATATCAAAACCTATTCAAATTTGAGCTTCCGAAGGAGGTCAGTGGTATGCAGTGTATACTGTCCCTCCTTATTGCACTCTTGATGCAAACAATACATTAAAATTTAAATGATTGGGACAAAGATCATTTGCAAGAAGTAATCAGTGAAATGCATCCCTGCTTAAATCTGTTAAATCTACTAATACTTTTTGGCTTTTAGGGCTCACTGACGCAGCAGTGTAAATTTGATGCTGCACACTGTCCAAAAGCTTCTTAGGCTCTTTTAATCATAAAACCATGAAATGATGCATCTACCCAATGCATTGCATCATTTGAGAGACAGACTCCCTACCGCAAACATAAGACCTATCACACGTACCCAGATTTTGACTTTGAAATTCAAATTCTTTACTAATTAATCTAGAAATTACATTGCAAAGCCTGGTAGCAGCCGGCTACATGTGGGCATTTGGCAGGCGGCACAAAGAGAATGTGATAATTGTCTACTTAAAACAATACCAGCAAAAGCTGTAGCACAGTCTCTGACCCCATTTTATTTTCATGTTGGTGTTTCTGGGCAAGGCATGAAAATAGTGCGCCTATTTTGTCACTTAAAAAATCCAAAAAAAACCCCCAAATTTACTGAAATGCTGAAGACTAACACCCAAGTGAACAGAGGTTTCCTGTGGATCATATTAAAACTAGTGATAAGTGCTTCGTATAATCTCCCAAAATGTGGAACTTAGCTGCTTTTCATGAAATTCAGTGATTTCAGTTTCAGTTATGAAATTTAACAGCAGAAAGTTTGCATCCAAGAAAAAGTTAAAGCAGATTTTTTCTGACAGATAGAAATCTTAATTGCCTCTTTTCTAGGTCAATGAGTGAGTGCAGACACACTAACAGCCAGTGGGGAATTTGCATCTATTCCTTCATCCTTTCATTCCTTCCTGTCCTTTGCCTAACATGCCTAGAAATTGTTCCAAAATGGGAAGGAATGAACTGAAAGTGATGGAAGTCAGTGCGCTCTGTTTAGGAGGTCTTCAGCTTGACAGTGCTCGTACAGGTGCAGCTTGGTCCTAAGTGATTTTTTTGCTGCATTTACTGCATAAGCTGAGACATAAAAGCCGACATGATCAAAATTATCTAACTGCTCGCTATGCAGAAGAAGAAAGAAACCTTTCCTGAGTGTCCTACTGGGGAAAATGCGTTTGTTCCAGTTTAGCCCCCCGGCACGGGGAATTTTCATTATCCAGTGCCCCAGCAAGACGCGCTGCTGTCCGCCGAGCAGCGAGCGTGCACAGAGCAGCCCATTATTTAAACCTCGTTTTACTTCAGCCAACATATAGGATGAACTTAATCCGTTCCCATTAAATGCCCACATTGTGTATTTTACACTGCGAGAGAGATGTCTTGAATCCATTTATAGTTCATGGAGAGAAATGGGCTCTCCTGAGGTGTGATTAATCTCATCTGAGAGCGTGTGTTTAATACAGCAGTATCCATCTTCCCTAAAGTGAATGCAGGCGTTCACAGGAGCAAGAACGTTTGCAGAGGTGCCTGTTTCCATCCATTGACTGAAGCACTGAGCTCGAGCAGGTGGGAGCGCTGCATGTCCAAACACGTAGGTGAGATGAACCCACGGGTGTTAATTTATAAACCTGTAATGATCAGGGACCCCAAGATAATCTCCCCTCCCACGGTAGCGTGATGCGTCACCATCCAGAATCACCTGCCTCAGCCAGGAGGAAGGGCGAGTTTGATGTTTCCAAAGAGAAGTTAACTGCGAAGCAGGAGGGAAACGCAGGAGTGCACGGAGGGAGCTGCGGGTTTTGTGTGCATGGCAGTGCCGTTGATTTAACAACCTGAAAGTCTCTACTGGCTTAATGGTTGGAGGAAACCAGGGGTTTTAGTGTCAGGATAAGCACGATGTAGATGAACATCAGCATGGGAAAAACTTTAAAGCGAGTTGCTCACTAACAGAAAGATGAACATGCACAGGATTACTGAAAATGGAATTTAAATAACCAAAATTTGCCTGAGAGGAGACATTAATTTAAGAGGCTGACAGTCCTTTGGGTATGCCAAGGTTTGAATAATTCCTGTATCAAATAGAATAACTGTCCTGAAGAAATATATTTTTTTCGCTTTAAAAAGGTGGCATGAGGTTTCATTTTTTTTCCTCTTACTGCAGTTACTTTTAAACACCATTTAATGAAGCCTCAAAGTAAGGTCCTAAAATGAAGAGGCCAGAGCAAAGCATGGGAGACCAATCTGTGTTGTACAAAAGCTCCTGTAAAAGGCTAAAATATTTATCACTGTATCAGAGCTCACGTGCCTGCTATTACCAACATCCCACAGGTATAAAGGACGTTCATCTGGTGTAGGTAGCATCTTGCTCCAGAGCTTTGAAGTAATTAATGCCGAAGATAAAGATTGTTATTTGAATAGAGTCTCATTTATGTTAATTTTTAATGGAATTCTTTTATTAGCGTTCTGCTTATATTGAATGATTAATTAGATGATATTAAGTGTAAAAGAGCTAGTAAGTTCATCCATGCAGAGTTTCTTAAAGGTGTAGTCTCTGCAAGAATTGCATTCCTTGCCTGTATCAACCATTCGGGAAGATTCCCACCACTTTATTTGTCACTAATGGATAAATACCAGCATCCTGTTTGGAGCCTCCGATTTCAGGGATATTAGACCACGAGGACCATAAATGTTCATGTGCAAATGCAGCATCTCAGTGAATATTCACTAATTAATCACTCCCTCCATAACACTCAGCAATTTCTTGCCCCTTCGAAGGGAGCAAAACCCCAGCAGACAAGTGTTACTTGGGAGTCCTTCCTCCAGTCAGTATTCTTCCACGTGCCTCGTGTTAACTCTGCTTTACGTTTATCAGATCTGTTAATAGCTTCAGTAGATGAATTTCGTCATGCAGCTGTTTATAGCTGAAGGGCAGTTCGTCTTTACGGTTAGGATTTGGGGCAGGTAGGAATGTTTTGATGCAGCTTTTCGGGGGGAAGAGAACTCTGATGTTTGCAGAATGGTTTTGCAGGAAACAGGATGGTTTTGCAGGAAGCAGCCGTGTGCCTTCTGCTCTGAAAAACACTGTTGAGGATGTCTCTTGTTCCCCAAAACTCCTTCCTTACTGTCCTAAACTTCACAAATACAAGCTGGAATAAAGGTTTGTTTTCAGTATCGTAACCTGAAGTCACTGTAAGCATCTGGCCATTAGTTTAATTTGTTTATCTTATTCAAACGGGCAGAAGTGAAATTATGAAAGAACTAAAGGAGAGCTGAAGAACATATTCAGCCACAGTTTCTTAGTAATAAGTTCTTATTAGATTAAAGTATTAGAAAAAGGCTCAGAGATCTGCATATTCCTCTAATGGGTTATTTAGAGCTTCCATTGAAGCAGATAAACTTCAGTAGATTGACTTAAATACCAATTGGGTAATAAAGCAGGAAGACATAATCTCTTCCTTTAGTGCAGAGTCATTTAAAGCTGAAATAGGACTAACAAGCACAATTGAACTCTGAAACTCCTTGCATATGTTAATATATGTACTCAGTTAATGTCCGTGTGAATGGATGTTAAAACCTTACTAAAAATTTGGTGCTTCTAAAAGACTAAGGCAGTGAGTTCTCAGTAGCTTCAGTGGATATTGTCAACTGTGGACATTTAAAAAAATAATATAAAACATTCTCTTTTTTTCTGTTTCATTTTATTTTTGTTGCTGTTGCTCATCTTCAGCTTGGTCCAAATTCTGAGTCACTTCCGTAAATCTGGTTTTGAGAAGATGTCCAGCTTGTGAGTTTTAGAACAAATGCACTGATGGGTATCTCAGCTGCAGCAACTGTCTCATCAATCCATAGCACAGCCCAGGGCAGTCTCCCGGTTTTTTTCCTAGAATTAACAGCTTTAATCCTTCAATCCCACACCTGTTGCTTTATTGGTGGGTATATGGTTGGAATAAGGGAGGAGCAGATGTCTGGGTTAAGTGCAACAGAAACAAAAACGGATTTTCCTGGCTGCCTGCTCTGGAAGATGCTGAAGCTTTCTTGGTGAAGACTCCTGTGTAACCCACGAAAACTGCTCCACATCAGGAATATTATAAATATAAAATAAATATAAAGAGCCTGTCTGCTCTTTAGCTGCAGTCCCTATGACTACCTGGCAAGCAAGTGTTTTTGCTCCATCCTCATGTAATAGAAGTTTTGCTGATGTAGATCCACTCCAGCTGCTGTGAAACTTCATGTATTTTAGGCTGGATTTTAGAGCTTAGTTCCATTTTAACACCTACATTGAGTTTATGAATATCTCACTTGCAAGTTAATTACAGTTTTAAAGCAAAGTTCCTGACGCATTGAAAAGTTATGTTGCATCTAGGTATTATTGGAAGTTTGATTTCTTATTTGGGAGTCTGTTGCTGTATTACACTGTACTGTGGGTAGGATTCAATTTTTCACACTTCAGAGCTTTAAGTTCACTCTATTTATTATAGTGCTTCAACATAATTCATCTAGAGTTCATCTGTCCTTGTGCTATTTGGAGTCTACTGGAATTTGTTATTTTCCATCCACTTCTGTAGAGCTTTCACACAGTTTATAGAGAGAACATGTAATTTTACCTAAATCTCTTGCTTTCTTACAGTTCTATTGCATTATTTTACTCCATTTGTGAAGGGTTTTAAGCACCCTGCAGTGTGTGGCGTTAAAAAGGCATAAAATGATTGAAATAACTATTTTTATCTGCAATGAAGGAATATACATAATCAGAAATACTAAATCGTATTTGAGAAGTGTGGGTGAGATGTAATGAATGAGCTGCATTATATAAAATTCCATTATTCAGGCTATTGAGTGTAATCACTTTAGATCCAAATCTTGTGAGGGAAGATGTGGTGGGGGGTCCTTTTCTTTTTTTTTGTTTTTTCCCCTCCTTTTTTAACCTTGCTCCTGACTCGCGATGCAGGAAACCTTTGGTCAGCATCGAACATGTGGGTTAAATGTTAAATGACATTTACATTTTTCGGTCTGCGCTTTCCCCTTCCTGGGGAAGGATCCAGCAGGCCTGTTCCGACTTGCCCAGGGAGCTGCCAGGTGATTTATGCTCTGCCTCTAGCAACAACTTGTCTTCTCGAGCTGGTAGATGACAAATATTTGTAGTGGGTTTTGAATAATGCAGCGTCCCAGATGCACAGAAGTGTTATGGGGACTGCAGAAGACTAATTTATGATGATATTAAATGCATAGTATGAAAAGGTTTAATTGCATTTTTATATGTAGGAAAGGGGGCAGTTTGGTGAATGGGGTTTAATAGGGATTGTTTATATGAAAAAACCTTTAAACTTCAAAAGAAATCATGAAGTTAATGCAAATAGGCACTGTGCTAAGAGCTCAACTTTAGCTTTAGTTTTGGCGAACACTTCAAAATGAAGTTCAGACTCTAGGGATTGTGTCTGCTCTTGAAACACGTCTTGAAATCTTTCTAAGCCATCTAGACAAGGTGAGATGGGAGGAAACCTTCTCGGCTCATTGAGTTCCACACGCAAGATGGATTGAGCTCCGCATTCACTGAGGTCACCATTACCGGGCTGTTTTATCTGGGATAAATCTAGCATTTATCCAGGCTGCTACTGAGGTCTTTGGCTCTCTTTCTTGTGCTACACAAACATTCATATTTGCACATCAAGCTAGTTCGGGGAACTGGTCCAGCTGAAAACTAACCTTGCCAAAAGGAAAAAAAAACAAACTTGGCTGCATAAACACTGGGATGTGGGAGCAGACAGACAGGACCACCCTTTATGAAAGCAGGAGGCTGTCGTTTAAGCATAATCCAAGAAATCCTCTGCACAGGGAGGTAGTGTTTGCTGAAGAGGGAAAACGTTTGAGCTCACAAAGCAGGTGCTTTCTGCAATTACCATTTTCCCTCCTTGGAACAAATTACTGTAGCTTAGGTCATTCGCTTGACTCTGTCGTTTTGATGACTACCAAACATAAGAAGTGAGTCTGCTTGTTCTGAGTAATTAATTTACCATTCAAAAACACTGGGGAAAAAAAGTTGTATCGGTAGGAGAAGGATGGATTTCCATAGCAGTGTAATTTTTTTCTTGGTGTATTTGCTTTATGTGTTTTAAATGGCTTTGGCAATGACTATCTAACCGTAATTTGTCTAATGCAGAGGGATTTCTGTTATTTTGAGATGTTTTCAGTGCATGATGAGAGTAGGAAAGCGATTTTGAAGTTTATAGCAGATGACTCTTTAATAAGAGTTGATTGGGTAAGACTTGCAAGAAATATTGAGCATCTGTTGCTTAATATCAAAAAGTAAAGCAAAACAGCTGCAGGAAGAACCCTAAATGCAGGAACAAACCAGCAGTACTTTCTTGATATAGTTGAGTGCCACGGTCGGCAGCCTCAATGTGTTGCAGTGTCCGCCGATGGGAGCGTTACTCTAATGTGGCTTAGAAATTAACCGAGATGTAACATTATGTCTGTTTTGTGTTAAAGCAAAGGAAATTGTCATATTAAACTAACATTGAATAAATTATCGTATCTGAATCGTAGTAATTACTGTAGTCCAATATCAGATGGGAATGCCTGTGTTCATAATAACCAGCGTGTTAATTTGGAGATACGGCGTAACTAAAGGTACTAAATATTGCTTTGCAAATTCAGTAGCATAATGAATACTGACAGTTTCATTATATCTGAAAGATTTGCTTTGGCACCAGCAGAGGCTAATTAATACTTTTCAATTTTTTTGTGCCTTTCAGGCCAAATATTTTTCCTGACACTTTTGACATGCGAAGTGACATTAAACCTCTTCTCTTAATGCACCCCCCCTTAAGAAAATAATACTGATAAAGCAATTTGCTGAGAGTCATGTAGCAAATTCATGACTGATTGCAAAATGAAGATGTGTTTTCTAGATCTTTGCTTATAACGAGACATTCTTCCTGCAGAAACTGGATCTCTGTCAAGAAGATGCTCCTGCAGATTAATTAGTCTAGCTGGGGCTGTGCACTCAGGCAGAGTGATGCAGCATGACCAAGACTTAATGAAATATAAGCTCATGTAATGTGCAGTCGCCACTGATTTGTTATATAATTAAATTAATATCTCTTATTTTTAATGTCTGCATTTTAGCAGACATTTATTACAGAATATGCCATAGTATGGGCCACAGAACTGATTCATCTTGCGAATAGAGATGAGCTAATTTTTGGAGTTTGAAGCACATTTAGATAGCGGTTTTAGCTCCTATAAAGATACTGGTGATCATTAAGCAATATAAGGTGTGTTTGTCATCAGAAGACTTGAGTAGTTTTATAGTTACTTTTTTGACTTAGGCTCTGACCAAACTAGAAAGAACAGATGAAGTCGGGCTGAGGAGGAGGCGTCTTTGCATTGGTGTTTCCATGCATCAGAGCATGTTTGTCTTCGTACTTGAATTTATGTAACTGTATGTCAGGGTAAACATTAAATAGCACATAAATGCTGCAATAACATTTACCCTGTGAAATTAGATCTTCCCCTCTTTAAACTGAAGTGCTCTTCTTACTTTCAAAATAAAGGTGCAAGGCAGAAATACTTTGCTTAAATAATTTTAAAACAAATTAAACCCTATCACACTGTTCTGGAATCAGCATGTGAGAGTTTATGTCAAAGGATAATATCTTTTAAATTATATTCCCTTATATAAGTAATGTGGAGTTGAACTGTTAACCTTGTTACATTAGTAACTGGCAATTATTTTTCTTACTGGGATTGCATCCAAACAGGTATTACGAGCTTTTCCAGTAGATAAGTATTTGTTATATGGTTCTGTTCACAGCCCGATAGCTTGTTCAGTTTCATCTTGGCTTCACTTGTTTACATCCTGAAGTGGAATAAACACTGTTTGGATGTTTTTTATTTTGTATTTTTGGTCAATATTGGAATTAGTGGCCTGTGTTTCCTGGCAAGTCAAGTTCATTAATTTTGAGACAGAGAAGATTTCTCAAACACAGCTGAAAAAAATACCCTTTAATTCAAAATATGATAAAATATTTATCGTTCAGATCTTGGCATTCAGTTCTGACATTTTGCTTTTTACATTTGTGTCCATTATAAATCACACAAAGGGAAGCAAGTCTTTGGTTTGGAGCCACCAGGAGCTTGATACCATCGAGGCAGCTTGTCATGGAGCTAATAGGTGAAGTATTGAGAAGACAAGTCATGCAGTTAGCAGTAAAATACTCCCAGGTATTCCTGGAAATCTTGCAGCTCTGCTAGCCAGCTCCTGTATTTGAGCACTTCTGCATGTTTCGCATTGTAAAAGATTTCAGCGTTGCTTTGAGAGGGGCGCAGCCTGCAGCGAGCTGTGTAGGTGATTTAATGCGAGATGCAGGAGTGAAATCGTGGGGGACCTCCCCACGTTCCTCTTTGGGCTGCCGGGCGTCTCACCGTGGGAGAGGGAAGTTTCTGGTCCGGCTGCGGTGCCGCTGGAGTGGCCACGTGGGACATGGAATAGACACGGAGCCGGCGTGGGACATGCGAATGGTACAAAATACTGCTGATGCCATGGGCCGTCCTCTGGGCTTTCTGAATTGTTGAAGCCCTCGGATGATGACTCCTGGGGTGCTGCTCCTCTGTAAAACGGGACCCCCTCAAGGACAGAGCTGAACAGGCTCAGGAGATTTCAGCTGGCACTTTGCACAGACACAGGGTTCTCTGTTCACAAAGTAGACTTGGATGCTTCATATTAAATACTGACAAGTTTTAATGTTCGGAAACCCTCCTCAGCTTTATCAGCATTGCTTGTGCTACAATTTTAGGGAAAAAATTAGGATTTTACTTTCTTCTGTCTGTAACAGAACTGCCAAGTTTGCGCAAGCTCTACTGCATTACTCTGGGGGCTGCAGTATACTGTTCAATAGATCCAAACAGGTTTTTGAAGCATTTGATGTATGTAACTGCATGCATAGGGAGTAATGTGTGTTACCATGTATGTAACTTACCCTGAAGCTGTGACCCTGCTCCCAGTGAGATCTTTCACTAGTTATTCTTTTTCTTTATTAATTAGATTGCACCAATGGAGATTTCCCTGCCCAAATTTCCTTCCCCATCCAGCAGTCCAGCAGTTTCAATTTAAGCAGTTTTTCTTTCAGTGCATGAGCAAGGGCCATTTTTATTAGTTGTTTGTTCGTAGCTGGCCCAGTGAAGCCGTTTGGGTATATGAATGTGTGTCCCAACACGAACGTATGTGCACGTCTGTGTCCTGGCCATGCAGGGCTATAGGGTCAGCAGGACCAGCTTACCGGCCCTGTCCATCTGCTTTGTGCTTAGTGTAAAGGAGTTAATGACCTGAGCGGTTAAGACTGTCCAGATGATCTATATAATCCTTTCATACAAACAAGATAGTGTTGCAGTTAACCAGTACTTTCTCTTACATTTTTTCAGTGTGTAGAGCAGGTCCCCCCTAGGTATTTAGCCGGCCTGGACTTGGCACAAGTGGGACAAGAGGATCCAGGCAGCAAGGTGAGATGGTTGGGGCTGAGGATTTGCAAACCAGGACTTGAGCAGTGCATTTGCTCTTAAGCCTTAGAAGTAGGGAGCAGCCCTAATTTGTCAATATTGATTTCATAGAGCCCGTGTTCGTGACTTCCAGGCAGGTTTTTGATGCTGCCTTAGCAGCATCCTTGAGGATTGCAGAAACCGCAGTGGAAATAGAGATAATCCCTGAAGCAAGCAGTGCGTAACACACTGCGGATTAGATGGACTTACTCCAGTTTCTTCGTCTGTGCTACTGTGTGTTTTCTCCTTCCCTCTCTCTGAAAAAGTATTAAATATTCCTTGCTGCTTCGTAAGTGGAAGTTTGCATTTTAGTAGAAACAACACTGTAAATCTGGTTATAAAACAGGAATAAGGAGTTCGTGACCACCAGAAAGACTTAAATCCCCTTTTTTCCCCAACCCTCTCCCCGACTTCTCCTTTCCTCATTTCCGCTGAGGCTAAATTGGTCCTTTTGGTACTGAAGTTCCCAGCTAGGACACAGAAGTTGGGCAAATAGCAGACAGGTGTCTGTGCTGACCCGCTGAATCCTCTTATGGGGAAGGTGCCGTGTGTCCTCGGGCAGTTACAAAAGAGCTATAAGCAGCTTAGGAACAGGTTAAGGTGATGGAGAGAAGAGACATTTCTCTTACTAACCACGTTGTCGTGGAACAAACTGTTTTTGCTGGGCTGTTTTAGGTAAGAAAGTTGAAAATGAGAAGCAGAAAAGCCTTATGAGTGCTCAGCATTAACCAGGGTGCTCTCTGGAGACACCCCCTTCTTCTGGAAGGGAAGAAGCCTCAGCAGGGAAATGAGCTGGCGTGTTGTAAATTATATATGTTAGAAAAGTTAGGATCATGCAATTTTTAAATTCCCCCGTGGCTTCAATATGGTAATAACATTCCAAGGTGGCACTTCTAACTTGTGCATTTGATTTATAATGCACTGCCTCATGTGAATTAAAAAGGACCAAAATAATGCTTTTTCTTTCCTTAAGCATAATACCATATTCAGAAAAGGAGGCAGAGGACTACTGCGAAATTTTGGAATTCTTGCTGCTCTTGCTGTGGTGCTCCCTGTTGCTGACTATAGGCTATTGTTAGTAAACTTATTTAAGCAGTGCTGTCCATTTAAATAGCAAACGTAGTCGATGTTTTGATGATGTTTTGATGACGGCTCCATTCACCGCTTGGTGCAGGAATCCTGTCTGGGAGGCAGGTTGCAGGATGGCCCTGGCTCCACCAGTCCCGTGTGGCCCTGCTGAGGTTGGAGCTTAATATAAAAATTTGATTTATTACTCTTACATGGGGTCCTGCTTAAGACCCCATTAAATTACATTTTGGAATGGGGGAATGGTCTTGGCTGCCGTAGAGATGAGTCTAGGATGACTTGAAAAAGCTTCCTGATTTCTCTAAAGAGAATAACTGTCAATTTGCTTAAGCCTGCCTGGAAAATGCTGGGTTTATTATGACCTTATATATACAGCCTTCCAATACACTGTCTCCATGCTGTAGGTTTGCTGCTTAAATTGTTTCACTGATTAATGAGGGCTCTCATTTCTGCTGGAGAGCCTTTTGTGCGCTGATATCTTCTTCCTAAAGCAGGGATGTAAAATTAGGTTTGGAAACATCTGTTAGACTTCAGTAAATAATGCCAAATTTTAAAGTATCTCACTTCTATCTTGATATTTTTACCCCCAGTTACTTGGCGCGCTCGGGGCTGTAAAACTCTTCAGACATATGGCAGAGTGGGTGACTGGGGCTCCCTTACGGATCGGCTAATAGCAGGGATTGCCACTGTATTTATTACTGTAATATTTCATTTGTGTCTAATGACATCTACTCGTAGCAGTACTTTGAGCAGATACTCTCAATGCATCACGCTGATAACCTTCATACATCAAATCATTTAGAAAGCAGTTTAGAAATTACAGCCGTGCGTTGTAGCTGTAAGTGATTGATCACAGCTCATATAGCCTTTAATAACGGCGTGTTTTGCGCAGTCCTGGGAACTGAAAACAAACCCTTGATTCACGTGAATGGCCCCGTTTCTTTGTGAGAAACCTCCCTCTCTTGAGGGACGTTCGGAGGCTGCAGGGCTGCCCCACAGCTGGGATTTGGGTTGATTTCCCACCGGGCTCCAAGGAGCGTTCGGCTCTGGCAGTTCCAGATCGGGAAGCTTGCAGCCCTGTTCCGTGTACCCCAGATGGAATCACACTGTCAAAACAGGAAAATACCATGATAATTTTCTCTTTAGTGTTAACTGTCAGCCTGGTGATGCCGTTTGCTGCTGTGCTCGCTGCTGTTGCACAAAGTAAAGCAGCAAATTCCCCCGGCAGCCTCCGCACGAGGGACTGGTGCTGCCGGCTCGCGAGGAGCAGGACAGGGAATAGGCGCCTTCCTGACAGCTGCACGAAGCGATGCGAAAATACCACATCTTTGCAAAAGCAACACGTGAAAAGCTCCGTTTCATCCCTAATCCTTAAAAATCGATCTATTCTGTGGCGCTTCTCAGGCATTTTCCATCTGTTTATCTCAATTAAGTAGCTTTTCACTCTATATCATGCAATTATATATTATTTTGTGAAGTTAAGAAAAAAGTAAATCTTTAAAAATGTGTACCAGTGCTCTGACACCGGATTTCAAACTGAAACTTGAGTATTAATCTTCAAATTTGGAAGCAGGTGCTCCTGAGAGGGAGCTTCAGCTCACCTAATTTGGAAGTGGGTGGCATTCCATGAGACTTGGGACAGTGCTGAAGTTTTTGAATTAGTTACCCAAAATACTATGGAGACGGGTAACCCACTACCCATTTTCTTTTCCTTTAGGGAAAAACTAAAAGTTAAAATTATTTTTCTTTTTACGGTTTACTCCTGCAAACATAAATCAGGCTATTGTCTTAGAGTGGAAAGTTTGGAAGCAAAGATACAATTTGGGACTGAAATGTTTCTCAGCTGCAAGTAATATTAATAATAATTGCTGCTCAGTGATCTTTGCATCAGGAGAAACAAACCATCCAAATGATAATTGTAGGATTCATTGGGATTTACAAACTAGACTCACAAGTGGGCAGCATGCTCTGAGCCAGAGCTTTGGCTGCAAAGCTGGACCCAAATCAGTGGAACGAGGCCTGTTTTGTGCTATTTCCCAAAGAACGGACATTTGCACCGGTGAGAGTGGAAAGCTAAAATCCCTGTTTCTCTCTTGTCTCTCTGATGTCTCTCCTGCGTCATTATATTCCTTTCAAGAGAAAACTAAACTTATGTCACACTGTTTTTTCTCTTTTCTTGCAGTTTGCTGCTTTGTGGTTCACAAGAGATGCCATGAGTTTGTTACCTTCTCGTGTCCTGGGGCTGACAAGGGACCTGACACTGATGTGAGTACTTGGCCATGGGCTACATTGCTTTTATGAACAGTTTTATGTTATTACCCCGAACTGGAAAAATGCACTGAAAACATGTCAAGAGGTGCTTTATGATAGATATTCATAGTGTTTAATGGCTCTGAATATTGAAGAGTTGTGCATTATAAGAGCTGTTTTGTTAGGATGAGTAGGATCCGTGAGCAGGATCACTGTAAGCGTCCGGGATGTGCATCCAGCAGGAAGTTGTGTTTATTTTGTGTTTATTTTTGCTTCCCTTATGCCCATATCTGATGCTCACAATGGATCAGAAGAGCCGGGGTCTCCCCGCTCGTGTCCAGAGCCACTTGTTGCGCTCACCCCGTCTCCCGCGCTGGCCTTGGGGCCGACCTTAGCCCGGGGCCTCTCTGCGCACGAGGGTTTACAGCCTCTTAGATCGTGGCTCGGATCTGAGCCGCTGCCTTATCTGAGAAAGGGTTTTGAAACCTGGGTTTTATGGAGGCTTGAGCTAACACGCGAGTCAGGATACACCCGTTGTATCCTGCTCTATCAGTACTTCTAAATACACGTAGCGTTTTTTGGTCAATAACAGGTATTTACTTTGGAGACATTTGCCTTCACGGAAAGGCATATGTACAAGAATTTTATGCCATCCTGTTGAAATAATAAACAACTGTTGTTTACTCATAGGAAAATAACATTTATTTGGAATTTATAAATTCTGCTTTACAATGAAGTAATTTACCATCTGCTTATGGGAACAATACATTCCAAGTGTCCTTTGTCTCGACCGCCTGTTTTGTTCCTTTTGACGTGTTCAGGCTCTAGATTGTAGCTATTATCTCCTCGGATGAAATCCACCAGTAGACATTTCTTACTGGGCTTTAATAAGCTTTTTGTGAATTATTTTTAACATGCCAGACATGAGATCCGTGAACAATGTATGGGCAAAGTGTTGAGAGTCTTGGAAAATTTGAGATGTTTAAAAAGTTTTCTTATTTTTAAGTTTTAAGGTTAGGGAAATGTCTAAGAAGTGAGAAGTATTGTAAGCAGAGTTTATTTTTTTTTAAAGAGAAAGGCATTTCAGACCATCAAAACTTGGGTAGGTGAGGCAAATGCTTAAATAAAGCTTAAATAAAGCTCAGAGGGAGGTGGTGACTCTCCCTGCTGTCTCCCTACCCCTGGTTTCTAAGAGCAAGTGGCTTCAGCTGCTGTTTTTGCTTGGGGTCCGGGTGGGTTCATGCTGGTTTAGGCAAATAGTCGGCATGGGGATATCATAGAATATCCTAGAATAAGACCTAGAATAAGTCTCCTTCATTCATCATACTCTAACATGCAGTGGGTACCTCTGAGCAGTGAATAGTGATTTGCTTTGGTCAGTCCTAAAAGCCAAGTAGAATAAACAGTTGACTCTAACTATATATTAATGCTCAGTTATGGCACTATGTTGTTAATAAAAAGTACTGTCGATTGAGAATTTCAGTGGTGACACTTGTGGCGAGCTTGTCTCTCTAACGAATGTGTTTGAGAATTCTAGATTCTTTAGGGGTTTTTTGTTGCTTTTCCTGAAGTGCATAAATGGGAGCACACATTTGCGTGCGAGAGCATTTATTTTTATGGAGAATCTCTTTATTGTTATCAAATCTGTTATGTAGTCATTTTTTTATAGTCTTTAATATTGCCAATTGCGTTCTTGGTTTCTCTTTTTTTTTTTTTTTTTTGGCCTCAGTGATTAAATAAATCAGCCTAATGCCGTATTTTAGTACTTGGGTTACCAAATGATCATTTTCAGTATTTAGACAGAAATGATAGCTCAGAAATGCTTTGAGGATTAAAAGCAATGCAGAAAATAAATATGTTTTATTAAAATTGTGCTACATTAACAGGTGCTATTAAACAAAGAGGATTGTTGAACGTTTGTCTAATTCAGTGGCTCCCCTTTTATGATCTGGTATCCTATTATTATCCCAGCTAGTATAAGCTTAGTTCAGAAATGCAATGTGCTGCAAAGGTTCTCATAATGTGTAGCAGATTTTTAAATATGAAAAATAAAAAGGACTTTCATAAACAACTGGCAGGTTATGCAAGTGCACAATTAATTTGCCTATTCAAATTATTCAAATTCTCCAGGGGCTCTGCATGGTCTAGACTTCGTTATTTGCGAGGGGAGTCAGGTTGCTGTTAACAGAATGAAAATTCCCAGGGTGTTGTTATATACATTTTACAGGTTTGTTGTCTGTGCATCTGTCTTTCTAAACAAACATGAAAAAGGTGTTTTTCTATCTATATATGTATAAAAGCATCATCTTCGTATTCTGTTCAGGTGAGAAAATTCCCAACTTTTTGCATTGAGACATTTAATAATGTGTGTTTTCTCAAGAAACACAGATATTAGCAGACAGCAGTGTTCATATTAGAAAATACTCTGAGATGTTACCAGTGTAATTAATGAGGAGCTGGGATGTCAGAATCAAAACCAGGAAAGGTCTGCTAGGGAACTGCGTCGAATCCCAGATTTTTGCTAGCCGTGTGCCTGCATCCTTGCCTTCTTGGCTGTATTATTCTGCCTTAAAAAAAAGAAAAGGAACAATTATCATTTATATTGTATTGTAATATAAATTAGATCCTCACAGCTAATTTATGGGAATACTTATCAGTTAAAATAGTTTTCCCTAATAAGGAGACTTGGTTAGGAAGCCTCTCGGAGGGGAGAAAAGCTTCCCTTTTAGAAACATTATTCTGCAAGCCGAGCGTGTGTATGGGACTGAAGAGCAAGATCTAAGGGTATTTTAAAATGCTGCCTCGGTGCGAGAGAGAATAGGAGAACTTTGAAATAAATTCTGTGCAAAGAGATTTCCTGAATCACGTACGTAGGTGACTTTCAAAGCTCTTTGCAAAAAGCAAAAAAAAAAAGGAAATTCCACCGACTATTTTACATATGTGACAGTTGCAAATAAAAACGGTTTGACTCCAAGATTTTTTAGTGAAAAATAAACATTTAATTTCTGGGTATTTGAAGAGAGTCATTCAGAAATGAAAGGGGCTTTGAGGCTGCCCCTCGGCAGGGCTCCCCTCGGCCGGTGACCTCGCTGGCGTGCCGAGGAACCGAGTTCTTGACTTCACCCCCTCGGCGCTGCCGAGCCCTGGGATCCGCAGCCGCTGAGACAGGGCTCTGTGGCACGGGGAGGGCCGGTGGCGGTGCCGAGAGGCCGCCCGCTCACACTTTCCATCCGGCGGCTTCGGAGGTGGGAAGAGAATTTCCTCAAATATTCCAGTGCTGAGGGCCAAGTGGGAAGGGACCGGTTTGTAAACGAAGGCGGAACTCCCAGGGGCAGCGAAGGGCCTGGGCTGGTGACACAGAGCCGGCGGCCCCAGACGCGGTGTAAATCCCGGGCAGGATCCTCCTCCCTGAGTCACCGCTCTTCCTGGGAAACAACCCTGGTAAACGGGAGTAAATGAGTGCAGCCAGGCTCTCGACTGTGGTTTTTTTTCTGTTCAGTTCCTGGTAATACCAAAATTTTTCTATTTTTACCCATTTCACTGTAGGAGACTGGCTCCAGAATGCCCGCATGTCTCCAGGTTTTGCAGTGGAATGAGACATTCCTTTACTGGGGTTGGGGAAAAAAAAGCCCTTATGAGAAGTAATGGTAGCAGGGAGCAGAGTGTTAAGACTTAGTGTAGAACTAGCTAAAAGAGGGACTTTCAACAGCAAACTTTGCAGCAGGTTTCGCAAGGATAATCAAATGCCACAGCAGGGCACATCTGATTCGCTTTAGCCCTTGGTTCTGTGCACCGAGATGCCCCAGACCTCGCTCCTTGCTGTGCTGAGCAACTTTGACAGCCAACAAGGGTCGGTGACAAACCTGAGAGCGAGGATTNTACCAAAATCTTTCTATTTTTACCCATTTCACTGCAGGAGATTGGCTCCAGAATGCCCCCGTGTCTCCAGGTTTTGCAGTGGAACGAGACACTCCTTTACTGGGGTTGAGAAAAAAAAGCCCTTATGAGAAGCAATGGTAGCAGGGAGTGGAGTGTTAAGACTTAGTGTAGAAGTAGCTAAAAGAGGGACTTTCAACAGCAAATTTTGCAGCAGGTTTCGCAAGGATAATCAAATGCCACAGCAGGGCACATCTGATTCGCTTTAGCCCTTGGTTCTGTGCACCAAGATGCCCCAGACCTCGCTCCTTGCTGTGCTGAGCAACTTTGACAGCCAACAAGGGTCGGTGACAAACCTGAGAGCGAGGATTTTTATTCTTGCTCATCTGGATTGTGGATAATATTCAAAATCTTCTTAGAAATAATTTCTTTTTAATTAAAATAAAAATCTCCTTGCTTTATCACTAAAAATCATCCAAAGGAAAATCTTGCTTGTCCAACTCCTTTTCTCCCAGGCTCTTGCAGAAGGGGCCTGTGTGAAGGCAGCTGTGCCATGCGGATCCGCGGGAGCAGGGCCCATGGGGTCCCTGGGCACGGACCTGCTCCCGGGGGAAGATCCTGTGGCAGGGAGGATCCAAGGGGAGCTCTGTGCCGCGGGATCCCTGGCAGGGAAGCACCCCTTCCCTTGGAGTCTGTCCTGTGCAGCGAGTACAGCTGCTCTCTGCTCCCTAAACTAAAGCCCAGGCTGCCTTGGAGCAGCTAAACTGCCTTTCAGCTAGAGAGAGTGATCNTGGCAGGGAGGATCCAAGGGGCACTCCGTGCCGTGGGATCCCTGGCAGGGAAGCACCCTTTCCCCTGGAGTCTGTCCTCTGCAGCGAGTACAGCTGCTCTCTACTCCCTAAACTAAAGCCCAGGCTGCCTTGGAGCAGCTAAACTGCCTTTCAGCTAGACAGAGTGATCCTCAAGAAAAAAAAGCTCTGAATGCTGAGAACTGCCTCTAATTCCCACCAAAGCAATCCCCAAAATGATGAAGGCGATGGACTTTCTTATGGCCTCTCCATCTGCCAAAACGGGAAACAAACTGATATCCCCTGCTTCCCAGCCGCTCTTTATAGGAAGGAGGTGATGGGGAAAGGGCAAAGGCAGCGACTCCAAAGTCACCTTTTCTTAGGTTTCCTATTAGAACCCTTTTCCATTTTTCTGTTCATGAGCCTTATGCTTGAGACACTGGACATGCAGGTTAAATCATTCTTTGTCACCATTTGAACTTTGAGAGCCTTTTATTTTGAAAGTAGATTTATTTTCTCAATCCTGAAGAATTAAAATGCAGACAAATGGCATCAAGGAAAATTAAAGTTTTTTGTTATGTTCTAGCTTTTTGCAGTGACACACAGCATAGCACTTCTAAGAATTAATAAAGGCAACAGTGTATTACTGTTAGAAGAGATGAATTTCTATAAATGCTGAATTAAAAATATCAGTGATTTTCATAAGCATTAGCCTTTGAGAATAATCATTAGGTGGTGATATTATAGAACAAGAGCTGTCATCAAAGTTATTTGTAGTAGTAAAAGGAAATCTTGTTAATAAGGTTGCAATTTTAATGGCAGTGACTACAGCTGATTAAGCAATCTGCTGGATGCTAAATTCAGAATGAAAACTTTTTCTGATTCCCAAAATTAAAGTTGACATTTTCCCAACAGCCTTCATTTTCCTCCTGCAATTGTTAGAGTATATTTAGTTGTGCAGTTTAAGTTGAATTTAATTATTTCACAGTCCTCTTGCACTTTCCCTTGACAAAAATTAGTTGTGCCAGCATTTAAAAAGTAGAGAAATGCAATACATGATATTAAGGTTTAAGGGGGAAAGACGGGGAAACACTTAATAACCGGTTCCTTTATGCAAGCTGTAAAATGTCCTGCAGGTATTTCTGGGAGCTCCCATGCCCACAATAATGAATTAAGGAATGTGGTTATGGCATATTGAACTCACGGGCTCGAAGGAACATACCCAGTTACAGACGGCAGAGCAAATATAGCAAAATGCCAAACAGCTTCAGCACTGCCTGTTTTTCCGGTTCCTCCACCAAAATTAGATAAAAGCTTAGTTTGGAATAAAGTGAGTGGGCTAATTCCGAAACGCACTGTGGATCCCATATGCTGCAAATAATTCTGGCGTGTGTCACCAGGGAGCATCCCCTCGCTGGGTGTCATTGATAGCCGAGAAATCCGGGAACGATGGCTGAGTCCTATTGCTGTGGCCTCTGCTGCTTGACAGTAATCACCTAATTCCTGGTAGCACCTGTGAGGTTGGGGTTAAAAGAACAACTTGCTCTTCGTAGGAGGCAGCGAGTTGTTTTATCAAGGTGTTTTGACCCTGGGCTGGAGGGAAGAAAGAGGGAGAGAGAAAGGGAGCAGGTCGCAAAAGCAGGTAGCCCTCTGCACCGACGCTTAGAGGCTAAAGCAAATGCTAAATTCTGCTAATCAGAAGTTAATAGATATCAGAGGGGTTTTTTCTTCTCCGTTTCTTTTGTGCCCATGGGAAGGGAACCTGCTGGATGACATGGGTTGCATGAAAGAAATCTCCGTGTGTCGGGAAAGCTGCTGTACTCACTAACAACCTTCGGGTCTGTTCCTATGGCAACAGGAGCATCCGACCAGCAAAGAATGGACCAGAAAGGAGATAAAAGCCGCTATAAAAATAGTTATAAAAAGCATATGCATAGCTCTGGCTACTTTAAGCATTTCAGATTTATTTTTTTCCTAAAAAAGGAAAAAAAAAAAAAAGAGTTTTACAGAACCTGGTTATTATGATACTGCTGGTACTGGGAGACTGGCAGAATAATAGGAGATCACCAACTTCGGTGACATTAAGAGTTTGTAAAAGCAAGTCTCAATCCTGAGCTTACTAAGAGAAGTACAATTTTTAAAGTTTTTTTTTTCCAGAACTGCTGTTAAGTACGACAACTTGGAAAATAGCAGGTGCTATTGCATAGTCTGATTTCTTGAAATAAAGAACAATGTCTAAATCACTATTGCTTCACTGAGTAAAGACTTCAATGAATATGAATGATTCCTTTTACAATGTCATTTGTCTAAACAGTGGTTTGTAAAGATTCATACATAACTTGTCCAAAAAAAAGGCTAAAAAACAACCTTTATTGAGTGCAGGAGTTGGGGTCAGACATGAGACTTGCAGTATGTGGGCATTACATACACCTATGCGTGCGTATAATTTTTTACAAAGAGGATTATTCATTTCATTGTCACAGGTGTTCTAGAATCGCATGAAATCTAGGCTTATCCCAAATTAGTGTTAGTCTTCTGAGAAAAATTACGAATTTAGTGAACAATACCTGGAGCCCTTGAATTCTAGCATGGAACAGAAGGGGGCCTGGCCATGTCTTTTATAAATAGCTTTATGAAATACTTCCTTAGTTCAAATTCACCTTGATTTTTCAAGGTCTATTTTAGTACGTACAGACTGACCTACTTAAGAATAAATGAGTCATGTTGTATTGTTAAATCTGGAAGTCTAAAATTCTATTCCTCAACCTGGATATAGGGTGTAAATCTTGTTTCTTAACATATTCAAACCTTTTTGCTTCACATAATTAGAACAAATCAGATTGTTAAGTAGAAGAAACTTAAATTTATATAGTAGCCCTCACAGTGTAATTCATTTTGACTTGCGAATGTTGTTCTACGAAGGGAAAATGAGTTCTTCATCTTGCGATTTAATGAAATCAGTGTGACATCAGGTTTCATTTTCACTAGTTCTTCAGAATCGTGGTATAGTTCTACACGTATGAATACTATTAAGTGTAAAAACACAAGGGTTTAATCAGCAAACAAAAGGTGGAAATTTGTGATGGGAAAGATTTGAATTTGGAAAGGAATTGGGGGTGCGAACGCCCAGCCCTGGCTCTGTATGGGCAAGCAGACGGTGACTCTGTTGGGTTGGGTTGGGTTGAGTTGAGTTGGGTTGGGTTGAGTTGAGTTGGGTTGAGTTGCGCTGCATTGGGTTGCATTGGGTTGGGTTGGCATCTCGGGGCCGTGCCAGCAGATCCTGTGCAGGTCTCCAACCCACCCAAGAGGACACAAGATGTTCTCATGGCCCCGGGGCCAAAGCACACAAAATAGGAGGAGAATGAGAAACAGAGCAGCTTTTAAAGCAGCCGTGGAACACGCAGGGGGTAGGCGAAAGCTCCCCGAGTTGTGTTCAGCATCTGTCACTCGCATCCTCGTGTGCCAAGAGCGCGATTGCCCGTGGAGGGAAGCGAGAAGGGCCGCGCAATCAGCGCGCTTTGTTCGTGCCCCTGCATGGGGACTGGCAGTGAAGCACACGGGGAGCTGCAGCCCAGACTGCACAAATGACTATATATTTAATGTGCTTAATTTAGAAACATGCCGCAGAGAGGTGAAATGGAGTAGAGAGAGACTGTTTTTATTTGTTGGAAGGGCATAAAAAGAGAGGGGTAGAAAACGTTCAGTTCAGGCATCCCAATGCAGCACCATCCTCTTGAGCTACAAGATGCAGCTCATTCCCAATCGCACAGGCTCAGGTGAAAGTGTTTCCCAGCCCTTGGCATTTGGCCATGCTAAAACCTTCAGATTAGATGAGGAGATGCCCCATGTGCCAGCAGGTACACCGTACTGTTCATACTTGGCACACTATATATCTAAATAAAGTCACTTTAATACCATGATAGCCCAANACAAGATGCAGCTCATTCCCAATCGCACAGGCTCAGGTGAAAGTGTTTCCCAGCCCTTGGCATTTGGCCATGCTAAAACCTTCAGGTTAGATGAAGAGATGCCTCATATGCCAGCAGGACTGCTCATGCTTGGCACATTATATACCTAAATGAAGTCACTTTAATACCATGATAGCCCAAAAATGGCATCTGCAAAAAATGTATATTTTCAAGTAATTCTATAGTGAATGGTTGAGAAGTATCACTTTAATTCTTTTCTCATTACCTATCGTTGTACTACATTTTATTTTTTAATCTATCTCCTCCTGTCTCCGTGCAGTCCAATTATGTTCATTATGGCTTGTTTTGCCAGTGCTTTTGGGATACACTCCAAGATTTTGGGTTATTAGTCACTACCCTAAAAGATCAATGTATTTTAATCAATACAGGCTTCCAAAAAATTAAACAGTTCCCGAAGTTGTAGCACAAAAAAAGATCTCCTTTTAAAATATGGTTTACTTACAGAGTTGCCTACTTGATTGTGCGTAAACAATGTTTTTCCCGTGTATGATAATACATTTCTAATTCATGTATATTTTTAAAGCATTACAGTCACACTTTTATCCATATGAAAAGCCTTAGTCCTGCAGTTAATATGGCTCAGAATACCAATTTTGAAGGAATCACTTCAAAATTTTTCAAGAGTAGCTTATATATATGTGAAAGCTGCTCTGGACTGGACAGACTAACAGTTAAGTTTTATAAAATGTATTGAATGCAAAAATCCTGCTTAGCTGATCTCCATGATAAAGGCAAATGTAGGAACAAAATAGTCTTAGAAATGGTGGGTTTCTAGGCATTTCTAACATTAGTACAAAATATCTAAGTCAGTGGGAGTTTCATCAGTGCCTAATGAAGTGTTCTCAAGCTGCAAAGTTGGTATTGAAACTGCTTCCTTAACACAAAATAAAGACTAGGTAAGATTACAACTATAATGAAAACGAGAAACGCACAGAATGTCCTCTATAAATATCAGAATGCTTTGGAAAGTGTTGATTATATACAAGTGTTTAATGCATCTTCTCCGAAGCCCGAGGCGGGAGCCGCTGCGGCTCTCTTGGCGCTGCTGTTCCAGTGGGCTCTGCTATTGCAGCAGCCGTGGAAGGTGCTGCCTAAAAATATTGTGAGCTTTTATAGTTTGGACAGTAGGAAACGGGGTGTGAAGTGATGCCATAGATATAAAACAAGATGTAAATTGAGGCAGCATTAGGAAAATCTAGTTTTAATTGGATTTCTCTGACATTCCCATTGTAGTGCAGAGTCATGTAAGTATCTTTAAAGAATGTGCTGATGTTATTTTAACTTAATAGGTAATATCTTAAAAGTGAAGTCTGTCAATAGAGTGGAAAATAGGCAGTAATCAAAACACAAAGCAAAAATGAATTAAGTCTTTGCTAATGATTTTTCAAAATTAGATTTCCTTAATGGATGGGTAGGATAATCTGTTTGACTGTTAATATAGTGATACAGTACTGTGTCTTCTGATATTATGTATATGTGATAAAAGAATCAGGCTTACTTTAGCATTTCTGCCAAACCCTCTTGATCCTGCTCTGATTTTCCAGGATTCCAAGACCCCATCTCCTTGCAAACAGGGAAGGAATTCCGTGTTTCCCATGCGGAAGGGGGCACTGCAGTGAAGTCCCCGGTTGTGCCCAGCACGGCTTTGGCTCTGTGTGTGTTTTTGAGTGATTTCCCCTTGCCTGACATTCCATATGTTGAGATGCTCCTCGCATACAGCCGCTACCCCGACGCGTGTTCCGTGTGTGTCTGCTCTCATTGCAGCGAGTTGGACAGCTTGACTTCCTTAATGCTCTTCAAGCGCGTTATTAGTCCGTGCAGGCCCTCGAGGATAAATTGTCATGTCTTGAGAAGAGACTTTGTGTCTTCTCGAAAAAATGGTGGAAAAAAAATGCCAGTCTGTATATCTCAAAGTAAGTAAAAATGTAGACTTATCCACCTTGAAGTTATTCATTGTGTTAGCTAGCTTATCTTCTCTAATATTTGACTGACCATCTTTCCATGAAAAAAAAAATTAAAATAACTTTATATTTAGAGCCAATGTGAAAAGCAGAGTGGAGAAGAACACTTTGTTCAGCAGAGGCATGAAAGATCCGGCACATAAACCCAAGAATTTGCAAAACCAGATAGCAAATGAAGCCCTGTGCAAACTGGAAGTTAAATGGAATGCAAGTACAAGTATGAGCAGTGTCAGGACACGGGTGACAACAATGTGGAGGTGGCACCTGGGCCCTCTGTTTGTAGTGTTTTCATGCCTAGTTGAGAGGCTCGCATGGGGTTCCGCACGCCCACGTCTCTGCAGATCTAATAAAACTCTCTAGCAAGGTCTGTGTTTCCAGAAGATCCATCTTCCTTGACTACCAAGCAGAGGTTGACACACATCATTATTCTCCTTCAATTTGCATTTTGCCTCAGCTTTTATTCTCCTAGGCCTGAGGAGCAACGTGAGCAATCGAGGCTGCTTCTCCGGCTGGGAAAAGGCTGGAGGCTGTTGCTCTGCAAACAATAAACAGCGGTGCTATTAATACAGCTAAAAATAATCCTAATATTTTACTTAACTGGCAGCTAAGCAGATGCAGCGCTATATGTAGGATGACTTGACAAATGTTCCATACTTAATACTTGAAATGAAATGAATGAAAAATCTGCTTTTAGTATTTGTGCATCCTATACAATCTTCCTAATGAGTATTAATAGCATTGACTTATTCTATTACATCTTTACTTTAGGTAGCACCTTAAATTTTAGCCCTGTTGAAGAGATTTCTTAGAGATTTACCTTGTTTTATTCAATAGATGGCAGAAAATAAGATGGTTAAAGCATAAGGACTGCAGGTAGGTTTTGTTACGTCCTGCGCTCGCTGACGCTGGCAGTCTTGTGCAGTAGTTATTTTCTTGTCTATATTAAACTGACATTTAATTCTGCTACTCCTACTATTCTTAAAGCAATTTGCCTAAGCGGACATTAATGGTGTGTTCATTAATGTCAGTTCAATGTTCGTTTGCTATCTGATCAATCCTACGAAGGAGGGAGCTAAGAAACGATGACGTCTTGGAAGAGCATCTGGAAGGCGAAGGAGCCCTCAGCCGCGTGGTTGGAGCTGGTGCATGGCCGTGCTGGCCCTGCAGAGCAGTGCTGCACGATTTCCTTCAAAACACACTTAATAACCTCTTGAAAGAAAGCGAATGACTTGGCAGAAAAGAGAAATATTTATTTGCTCGTGCTACCGAGCAGCAGGGGAGACGAATAGTAATTTCTGCTGGCTGCTTGGGTGACTCAGGGAAGGCTGACGGAGGATCTGGTAAATACTTTGAAGTGAAGTTTGAGATGTAGCTACAAAATTCATCATCCTGCAGCGGATGGCAAATGTAATTTATTTGTCAATATGTAGAATGAAAACTTACTCAAGCTAGGTGCTACTGGGAGTAAATTGAATTTGAATTCATTAAGCACCTAGAAACAATCATCAAGTCAGTAATGAAACGGTAGCGAAAGCAACAGCGGCTTTTAATACCAGCGTGGATTTGGTGGAGCTGGCGGCGTGTGTCTGCTCGCGGCCCGCAGCCCTTCGATCGCTCCACCTGCTTCTCCTCCTCATTTTGCCCCTTGCCCCTGGTAATAAACTTGGATGTGAGATTTTGTGCTGCGGGTTCCCCGTGCTCCGTATCTGCCCATCGCGTCGGCATGGAGCCTTGCGGAAGGGCTCGCGGCAGCCATCGGGTCTGCGGGACAAGGACCCGGTGACACAGATATGTCACAAATCAGTGACTTGCTCCCTTTGCCTCAGCAAAACACAGCAAAAATAAACGATATTTGCTCTTCAGCCTCAGGAAATGCTGATGGGAATGGGGTTTTCATTTTTTCTTTTCAGAGGAGAGGCATTGAGGATGGAGAAGACAGATTTTCTTATCAAGAGAAAGCAGGATCTTTTCCTTGATGAGAGCCCCATTTGTGTTAATTATTACAGTGTGATATTTCGGGCATTTATTTCAAGGCCATAAAGCTTCAAAAGATGGTGAATATTTAAAAGGAGTGTTCAAAGATGTTCTCAGTTTCAAGGCACAGATTGATAACTTTGGGCTAAAATATTGCAAAGTAAGAAAGTTATATTCCAGTGTGCTTGGGATTTTTTTTGCTTTTTTGTTATTTTCTTCCCTGCTTAAAATAACCCAGCTGTGAATTGGAAGTATGTGGAACTAAGTGTTCTTTGTTCAGAGTTTAAAAATAATTCGAAACCCTGGAGATTTGGAAGCAGATGTCTCAGCTTGGGGATACACGAGGCCCAGACAACGGCGATCTCTCATTGTCAGCGGGCGGATTTCAGACTCATGTCGCACCCGTCTTATTCATTGGGAAAAGATTCTTTTTTTCTACCGGGTAAAGCTTTGTTTGGAGGGACCTGTTTTTTTTCTCTTGGTTTGTATTTTCCCTGCTCTGTGTGTTTGGGCAAGCCGCTGCTCCAGCCTCCTTCAGCCTTCTCAGATGCAGAACAGGGACCTCAGCTTTTGTGCCTTAAAGGAGCATCAGCATCTCCAACCTTCCAGAAGTCGGGAAACCACCTCGATACCAGCCCTGCCTGCTCTCGTGTCCAGGAATTCACCACCTGCCACATAGGAGTGTAAAGCAGAGAGCTCGAGGGCTGCTCGTGTCTTGGCTACGCTCAATCACGGGGTGACATCTCCAGTTTTCTCACTTTAATTTTACTGTCTCTTCTTTCTCTTCTCTGTATCTTTCCCAGCCTCTTTCTGTAACAGTTATCGTGCATGCAGCATCTTGATACTGATGTGAACCTCTCGGAATAGTTGTATTTTTTGCTGGTTTAGCCTTTAGGTTCAAGTATAAATTACCATTTTCTTGGTTAGACAGCTCATTCTGAGTTGTCTGGTTCGTGATGCTGTGGGCATGATAGCTGAACCTGCAATGTCTGAACATAAATACATCTTTTATCAGGGAGCATCGTGGAAAGCTTTAGGGTAAAGATTTAATGTGAAATATTCCTTTTCTTCAACCCTAAAACCCTCAGTTTCCCTTGACTTTCTCCATCTGGTGGCTGCTGATCTTTGGAATCATTGGAGGCTCATTCAGTTCAGCTGTTAGTAATGAGGCCTGAGTCTAAGTAACTGCAACATTTGTGTAGGTTTTGTGGTTAATTTGTGCAATATTTGGGGGTATGTTCTCATCCTTTTTAAACCAATCCATGGATCTTGGAGTTTAGATTCTCAAAGATCTCTGATCTCATGAGAGTGAAGTTTCAGGTAATTATTTAGCTTGCTAGATTGTCACAAGCTCTGATCCTGTCCCTGTTGTCCAATATCGTTGTGTTCCAATTCTTCTTCATCCAAGTAGAAGCAGTAGTTAAATCCTTTCCTACCTATCTGTCTGTCAATAAAATACAGCCTTGCTCTGTGACCTGTTAAGATGATTTTTTGTGGTAGTAATGGCACAAAACCAAAGAGAGGGAAAGAGTTATGAGATTTATTTAGAAAAGGAAAAAGAATAAAAGTAAATCGTGGAAAAAAAAAGTATGTAAGAATATGTTATATTTTCAGGGTTTTTATCCTAGTCTGTTTCAGAGTTTTAACAGCCTTTTCCATGTTCATATCACTGAAACAGGTTTTGCATCACATAAATCCATAGGAGCCCTAGGAAAGAAGTTCCTCAACACATTTCTGAGCTTCAGTTGAAGTTCCAGTATTCCCGGCACTCCAGAATTTCTGGCAGCTTTTTAGCTGATGAGGATTTTTAGTCGTTTTGCCCCACTCTGGGCAACCTACGGGTGCACTGGGCAACCAGCGTCTGGTTGCACCTATTGCAACCCCACGCACTAGTTGTGGCTGTGTGCAAGGCATGGGAATGCATGGAAATAAGTCACCAGATATTGCTACCATTTCCCAGATAAAAACTAACGCTTCTTTCTAATTTATCTTAGAAACTTCATCTCCTTTGCAACTTGTCTGTCTTGCAATATATCCAAGAAAGCATGTTACAAATTGTCTGAAAACTTCTTAGAGCCCCGAAGAGGAGCTCTTCTTTGCCTGCATATTTGCAGAAACAGTTTTTGGAGTAGTTTAGGGGCTGTGATGCAGCTACACAAAACATCATTGCATCACACCATAATATATAGATTCCGCTGATCATTAATGTACTGCTTTGCCTCTGAGGGCTGAAGGGAGATTTACCCTCTTGCCCACCACGTCCCACGCGATCTGTTTCCCTGCCGCGGGGCTGGGGTGATCTATGGCCACACAACTGCGGCCGTGGCCACGACGCGGGCGTCGCGTTGCAGAGGCACCTGTCACCGCTCCGCACGGCGGCAGCGTCTTGTCCTCCCCTGGAAGCGCCGTTCCCCAGCGAGGAGCTGCCATAGGAGCTGCCTGAACCCGAGCGCTGGCTGCATGTGGACCCGGCCTGGAAACAGCGGGTACCCCCAGCGTGCAGCCTGGGATGGGAAAAAAAAAAAGAAAAGAAGAAAAAAAGCTCTTTTTATACCAGGAATTTATTTATTTTTAAATTTATTTCCATAACTGCACAGTGGATTAATTTGCAGCAAGTTGGACTCGGGTTGCAGGAGGCAAGTGAGGTTCGGCAGCCGCAGCACCGAGTTGTTCTGCCCCTGCCATGGGTAAATCCAAAATGCTTCACTTTTTGCTAGAAAGCAAATAATCTGCCCAAGGAAATACAGTGACACGTTCTTCGCAAACGTGAAATTCTCCACGGAAACTACCACGAGAGTTTACCTTCCTGTCTGCAGCAATTTCTTGCTAACTGCTTTATATTGCTCTCTAATAATTTACAGCGTGTGCACTGTAGCAGTGTTATCTGAAAGCATTTGTTTTGTTAAATCATTCATCTGCAGGAAGTCTATTAATGCCTCCCTGGTTTTGCCCCGTTTAGTGGTGAGGAGAAGCTTTCCAGGCCAAAGTGACATTTCTTAAGGACTTCTGGTGACACGGTGTAATTTCTGGCTGCCTGGTTTGTAAATATTTACTTTACCTTTAAGTGTTTCTACATCCTGCCATTGAGATTATTGTTATGATTGTTTCCCAAATTTTTATATTTAATCTTCTATTAAGGAAGAAAAAGCCCATTTAATTTCTGCTAGGTTTTTCCTGAGAGGTTGTGGGGGTCTCCAGTGCTCCTGCGATGCAGTAGCTCCTGCTGAATATCTTCTATCCTCGTGAAATAGTTAATGCCCATGTGTTCCTACAGGCCCACCACGTAACTGGTACCAGCAAAACTGGTTTTCCAAGATTTTTTCTCTTTCCGTGCTCCTCACGTCAGTCTTCAACGAATGTGTAATATCAGGATCTCTTTTCGGTGGATTTAATATTGTGCAATTCCATTTGTACCCGGGATTAATTTGAGTAATTGCTTTGATGCAGCCTTACAAAGGCTTAACTAAGAGCACTAGGAAAAAAAACTGTTAATTTACATATGAGCTATAACGGTAACTAGTGTGATGTGTTTTTATTCCTTGTTCTGCAAAATTTCATGTATTTGGGTTACTTTCTGAAGAAGGGTTATTTAGACATATGGAAAAACATCTGTTCTGGCATGTAAAAAACACATTTTTAGTGCTTATACGATGTAAAATACCATCGGGGGACTCCGGGCATCCACGATATGATGCTGGCTGTGATTTCTTGCAAGCAGTATTTTCCTGCAGAGCTGGTAGGTGGTTATTCCATGGCATTTTGTCTCTGGAGAATGAAATTTGTGCCCTGTTGCAAAGGGTTTGCGGGCGCTGACCCCTTCCTCTGGAAAAGACAGAGCTCAGGCAGGGAGCAAGAGCGAGACAGGATGGTTTAATTATGCATATTTCACCATCACTTCTGCCCGTTTTTGTGATTAGCCGATGTATAAAATATCAGGCAAATATGAATTATTCAGTGAGGAACTTTGAAGACAATTTCCCTGGCCATTTCAAAGTCATTTCCGTCTCTAAAACCCAATTAACTTAGAAACACGAACACCCCCCGCCCCAAAAGCTTTGTGACTCATTGAGAAGTTGGACAGTGAAACCATTTTGTCTGAAACTCTGACTTTTGAACTGAGAACTTCTCAGCCCTTCCCGAAATGGCCGGTTCAGTTTTCTGCACTGTCAGCAGGGCTTTGTCCATCGGCCAGAGCGAACAGGCTCTTCCATCCCCAAAGAGACGGGAGCAGCCAGGGAAGGATGCGCTGGCGCTTGGGGTGTTCCTGGCTTGATGGGACGTGGGCAGGAGGAGCAAACACTACATGAGACACCTTGGCAGTTGGTGTTTTGTGTTTTCCCCGGGGAAATTTGTTTAAACCGGGCTGAAAATTGCATCCGTACTTATCCCGCCGGAAAGGTGGGCTGCTCTCGCACGTGCAGCACCCCGGAGCAGATCGGCTTCTTTGTAGACCTCCTCTCCCGTGCTCGGGATAAATCCTGCTGCGGTGTTTGCTTGCCACAAACAAATCGGCACCGAAGGTGGTTTTGGCTTTGGATGCTGAGCCATATGTTGATGTATACGGGTACGGAGCCTTCCTGCTTGGTAGCGGTACAGGCAGACGGGAGGATGTGCCTGCTTGGAAGCGCTGAACTTCACAGATGCCCCGATGGGAGGCAGGAAGAGAAGGTACCAGGTAAACAAGCGGGTGAGGCTTTAGTGCAGACCCACATGGTGCTCCCTGCCAGCCCTGTTCTCCGTTTGGAAGGGGCACAAAGAGGTGGGGAGAGCAAGGCAGATGTTTCTCAGTGCGTTTGGCTTATAGATGGGCTTGGAGGTTGAAGCAGTGGCAGAGAGAGCCACATTCGTTAGCACTGCTCTTGCCCTTGCTGCACTGAGGTCTTCTCACAAACCAACTCGCGTTTTTCTGCTCAAATCTATGACTTAATAGCTGTTAAGACCCTACATCAAAATGTATCTAACCAGATGAGACAGGAGCAACCGAGGGCAGGTTTGGTTTTAAAAATAGAATGGATTTTTGTCATCGTGTTTGTTGTTGTCAGCAGTCAGAAAGTTGCGGGGTCACAAAGATGCTTTCCTGAATCTTAGTATGTTAAAAATAATATCAAGTAAGGGATGTGATGGCTTCTGAAGGAGGGTTCGGTAGCGTTCCCGTTCCTGCCTGTGCCAATCCTGATCATTCTGTGGGTCGAGCGCGTTCCTGGCCGGAGCCGCGGCCATGGACCTGCCAGCTCTGCACCCCGGGTCACCCCTGAGCAGAGACCAAGGATTTCGGATCGCTTCGTTTCCAGCCTTCGTCGCATCCCAGCTTCTCGTTACGAGGATGAGATCCAGCTGAGGATGATAGGGAATACTTGTTATTTTAATTATATAATTTCCAGCATCATCAAGTTCCCTAGTAATGAAATTTAAAAAAAAAGTGATGAGAACTTATTGTGTAAAGTGTATTAAATAATCTAAAATAGCTGAAGTGTAACCTCATGTCCCACAGGCAAATGACTGTGGCAACATAACTGTTGATATTAAATCCTCCATCATGTTAATGATGCACTACTCCTCCTTGGAGAAAAATTCAAGAAAAGAAACAAAAAAGAAATGATTTGGCATGTTGTAGTGAGCAGCAGCTAGCAATGCCCTTTACATCATGGGAAATCACTCTTGGGTCACTACATCCATGTCATCAGAGTCCACATTCCTGGCATCCCTGGACCTTCTTAAAACTTCCACTTAAAACCTCTCTAAGACAAAAAGGAAACTGGCTTCCTAAGGGAGGGTACTTCAACTAAGTTTTAAACTCAGTTTCTTTATTGAAGAGGTGTCTATGTTGTGTCATCCTGTTGAATTGTTAAATTCCTGCTTCATCCATTTCCAGTCAGCAATCCGTTTCCACCAGGGCCCTGTGTTTATGCACTTTCTGTAATTATGCTGCAGTTTCTTCATTAAAAAAGAATGAGCGAAAAATAGCCAGTAAACACGGAGTCCCTTCCAAATTTACCTGTCTTTGTAGTAACCAGGAGGTTATAGCTCCCTGGGAGCACAGTCGTGCCGATCTTCTCTCCTCATTTGCCAAGTCAATCAGCACTATTCTGTACGGGAGGAACACGAGCACAGGGCAGCAATCAGAATCAGTGGATTCAGTGACCACGTTTCTTTTAGTTAAAAATACTAATTCTGTGTGCTTTGCAGGAGGAGACTCGGAGCTCCTTGGAGCGTTTGGAGCTGTGGGCAAGCTCTTTGTGCTGCACAAGTGCAGAGAAATGGACAGTGACCTGTTGGTGATTATGAGTGTGAATTATAGATGGATTTTCTGTGCTGGTGCAGCAGCAGCGGTGCTCAGCGCCCAGCTTTGGAGGTACCCAAGCCCCAGCACAAGATGGGGACCAACGTCTCGGGAAGCACCTTTAGGGGCCCAAGTCGCCCGCAGGCAGCAGTGGGTGAGCTCAGCAGCTCCCCGGTTTGGCAGACCCGGCTCTGCGGGAGCGAGCGCAGGGAAGGGCCATGGAGATGGTCCGTGTCCCGAGCTGCCCCCAGCCTCAGCCCTGCTGCCATCCTGCCCCTGCTGCAGGGCCAGCCTCGTTGCTCTGCGCTGCTTTAAGTGTCTCTTTTTCTGTCCTTTCCCAAAAGCATGAAAATAGCTTGTCCACGCTGCAGCTCTTAGAGGGGAAATAACAGATCAGCTTGAAACGCTTTTGTTTGTTTTGCAATTGAAAGTGATGGCCGGGTCTGTGCGCTGGGGACTTCCTGCTGTCACTTAGTCCCTTACGAGAGTCTCGGGCCCTCATTGCTGTCCCTGCGGTTCCCCGGGCGGGAAGGAGCGAAGCTGCTTCCAGGGAGCACTGAGCTGCCAGAGCAGAGTTCCTCATGATCCATCCCTTACGCTGGAGAGGGACCGTAGTTGATGGGATAGAACAGGGAGAAGTCGGTGTTTGTCACAGCAGGGAATGTTTAAGGGCTGTGTCTGATCTCTTCTCCCTTACAACTTGTTGTATGTATTTTTGCACTCCAATATATTGTTTTGCCTTCTGTTTTCTTTGGAATTTCAACCAGTTGGCATCTCCATTTGTGATTTCCAAGAATGCAGAAATAATTTTTTCTTTAATCTAAGTAACTTTTAAACTTACTTTTCCTTTANGGAATGGGGAAATAATTTTTTCTCTCATCTAAGTTAGTAACTTTTAAACTTACTTTTCCTTTAGACATTTCTTGAAGAGTTAACGATGAAGAGCAGTCCTGTGGTCGTGTCAGAGATGGTTTCTTGGTCTGCAAAATATAATTTGCACCGTCACTCTCAGTATTTTTACCCTTGCATTTGTGCATATTCTGCTTCTCAGCACAAAAATAACAGTTCAGCTGAGGAAAAAAATGTTCACCAAGCAGAGGCAGCTTTAAAAGTGTTTTAAATCTTGAATCCTGCCTCGAGCCTAATTACTGTGTGTGTGTTGGTGTTAATGACTGAAAACAGTCATTTTTCCCCCCACCTTGATAAGTAGTGCAGAACAGGAACCGGCACTGGCAGATCTGCTCGCAGCAGATCTAAACTGCCTGCCAAAATCCTGCGAGTGGGGATGTGTCACCCGGAGGACGCTGAATTCCAGGCGCTAGGATGCAGCTTCCAAGGCTTTGAGCTCAGAGACGCGATATTCCTGACTCGGATTTATGGCTGCTCTCCAGGCAGGTACAACGAAGAAACCTTGAATTAGCACCTAATGCAGCTTTGTGTCTAACATGTCCCCTGATGCGGAGCTCACCTGAGATGTTCTGTGTAGGTTTTATCCTTAAAAGCAATAGCTGATTTAACAACTTTAGTATTACAGTAGCTCCAGTGTTGCTATCAGTGGGAATAAATGCCTAAGCAAAGGGAGCCGTTAGGAAGAGTTCAGAAACGAAAGGTTAGATGGTCTCTAGGTGGCCAGGTGATCTCGAGAGACCCCTTCCAACCTCAGTGATCCGTGCTTCTCCTGGGCTGTTTTGCAGCTGGATGCTCTGCTGCAGGACAGCGCTCCCAGGCGCTGCTGTCGGGCAGAGCGAGCGTGTTCGTCTTTGCAAAGCACGGGCTCGAGTTGGCAGTGGTGGCAGTGGAGCTCCGGGGGAAAAAATGCTGTTTTTCGGAAGGCGCGTGGGTTGAGCAGCCCGTGGCTGGGGCTCGGGCCGGCCTCTGCGCTCGTCTGCTTCCCTCTGCTGGGCTGCGGGCGCCAGCCCTCCTCTTCCTCGGCCGCCTGGTGCCTTTGGATTCATGGGTTTCTGCTCAAATTCCAGGCTTCTTCCTGCAGGTCTGCGTGGCGCGAGCCCGGTCACAGCGTGGGTCTGCAGGTCGGGCTGCCCAACAGCACCGTGGCACGACCGGCTCAGATCCGAGATGAACAAAAGGGTTTTTAATGTTCAGAGCTGTGTGTGTGAATCTCGTTGCACTTTGCGGGTGTCCTGCCCCCAGCAGTGCCCTTAGAGGCTCTGAAATTCTGGTCTCTTATGTGACAGGTCAGGGCAATTTCAAAGGTATTTCAAAGGCAAATACTTAAGTATCTATAAAACCTGTCTGCCCAGAGCTTCCTTTGCAATTTAGCTATGCTGTATCCCATCCAGCTGTGCTCATAAAAATATGGAATTGCCTTAATGATAGAAAAGAATCCACTTCCCAGCCCGATAATAACCTAGCTTGACAGCAGTTTGTGTTTCCACATCAGAGTAGTTGCTACGGAGGTTTGGTTTATTTTTTGCTTTTGATCAGTATTTTTAACAACTTGCCACATAACAACATCAGGGTGTAAGCTACAATAGTACCTGCAATGATATCTACTACCTAGTATCTACAATCTAATAATTATTAATATAATAAAGGTGTAAACTGTGGCTTCAAGGGAGTTCCCACTGCGTGAGAAGCCCACAGGAAGTATTGCAGTAACACGGCTTCATCATCTATGGAAGATGCATAGAGATTTGTTAGAATCCTTTATACCTTGTCAGACTTGCTTGCAAATTAATAATTATTTGATATTTTACAGTCTTAAAAGCATTTTCTTGACACCTGCAGTACTTTTTAGCTGTATTTTTAGGTATTCACCGCCTTTGAGGAAGGCCTTTTAGAAAAGATATTTTATTAACACTTTCTTTGAATGTTTCAGCAATTAGGGCTTTTTCTTTTAACATGCTTGGGCTGCTGGGGCTTCAAGATACATCCTGCTGGTTCTTTCAACTTCCTCTTGAGCAAGCCAGCCTGGTAATTAGAACACCACTAAATGTCATGTCCTCTTTTGCAAACAGTATTGAATGATTTGCTTAAAGGTGTCGGGGAGCAGAGAAGTCCCCGCAGACTCACCCGGGTGCAGGACACGCGTTGGGGACACGGGGACAATTGTGCTCTTGCCTCGTACCCCTTCTCCCACCCGAGGACCCTTAGACCTGGAATTTTAGTCTTTTTGTTAGCTTTGAAGTGATTCTGAGGGTCTTACATTTGCTCCTGATGCAGAAATTAAAAATAAGACAAACAGATTCCCCATATGCAGTTTCAGTTTCAGCGGGAGGTTTGATACTCTTTTTCTCTCTTCCTTTACTTTTTTATGCTTTGCCAGCTAGAAGTAAATGCATGTGTGCCTTTAACCTACCAAATAATAATAGTAAGAACTTGCTGTTCTTTGAAATGATCCAATTCACATTGAATTGTGCATTTTGAACATAATACAATGGGCATTTCTACTTGTTGATGGAAAAGTTATTTATTATACGAAGTTAATGATGAGTCAGATGATTTATGCTGACACCTGCAGGACCAGCTTCCACATTTGATCCTGCTTGATCTGTTTATCACTGTGACTCTTTCCTTGCACTGTTTGATGGAAAAGCTTTTGCAGTTGCTCTATAGTCGCACACAGTTAAGCACAGGAGGCCTTTGCTCACGTAGAGCTGCTTTGTAGCAAGCGAGAAGTCGTTGTCCTTAAATGTCACAACATTTTTTACTTAATTACCATGTATAGACCATTGATTGGAGCAGAATTATTTGGTCGTGTTTGTTATATAATTTCAGTATAATATACAGGTTCAATGGATTCTATTAGGCATTCACTATAATAATTTCCTGTAGTTCTTTCCCCTCTATATCATTACTGTATAGTCATAAATACCACTTATGTCAGCTGTTAAACGCAACTTTGGAAGTCTGTTTATTCCGTGTCATTCTTAGAAGCTGTGGGGTTTTGTCCTTCTTAGCAACAGATGTGCTTAGGAAAATAATGTTTAAGATATGTATTTCTAAGGCAGGGAGTTCCCTGACATCTTCCAAACAAAAATAAATTAATGAACAGTTAGCTTGGAAAATATGTTTTAAGCTGCTCGGAGGGCACAGCCAGACCCTCCCCATCAGATAAGCCTCGAGGGACGCCCCGTTCCCATGACCCGCTCCAGCGGCACCGCTGGCTGCATCCTTAAGGAATACCGGAGCAGCCGTTCTCCAAGGTCTTCACCAGCATCTTGGGCAACATTTAGCCATGTAGCTTCTGTCTGTGCAGTGAGAACTGCTGGTTACAGATGCAGCCAGTACAAAAAAAAAATCACTAAAACGGCATACTGATACAAACCAGACAAAAAAACCTCTCCACAAACTAAAAAATACTAAGTCTTGGAGGTAAGTTTTTGCTTTCTGACAGTCATGTTTCTGTACAGATTACAGCATTACTGCAGCATGTCTGTTTTGAAGAGATTTGGGAGCATGCCATTTTGCTGGTTCTAAATTTTCCAAGCTACTGGTGGCCTTAGAATTTCCTCACTATAAATTTCTATGTTGTAAACTTGGACAGGAATAGCAATCTCTGTAAAATATTTATCACATGCCACGTTAGTAATAGCTGACTTTCACTCGCAATAACAGAGCTGGAAAATGTGCAGCTTTTCAAGATGGTCCCGTCCCTACAAGCCCTGTTTTGTGGTCATTGTAGCATAATTCACATTAGTCCCATAGTAAACTGTATTCTACTGTACTTTGTGTCATCATTCCAGAAAGGCAACTGGGGACAAACTGGAGTTAGGCACAGTTTATAAATAAATAGAGAGTAAGGGAAAATTGGCTGCAAGATGAATCCTAAAACTCTACTTTTGTTTGTGTGCAGTCCATAAATTGAAGTTTTAATGTAGTTGGATGGCGGAAACAAGTCTGTGTTTGCTAAACTGACAGGTTCTTTCTAGCAAAGCCAAAATGAAGGTAAATAGGGGCAAAATGTGGCGGATCCCCCCAGGCACCAGTGCTGCAGTGGATTTTCTGTAGCGTGAGTTGCCCAGTTGCAAAGTTTGGGGTTTTGCAGTCCTGTATTAAGGGTATGCTCATCTATTCTGACTTGAGGGTCTCTGTCTGCTTCCACTGCAGGACCCCCGGAGCAAGCACAAGTTCAAGATCCACACGTATGGCAGCCCGACCTTCTGCGACCACTGCGGGTCCCTGCTCTACGGGCTGATCCACCAAGGGATGAAATGTGACAGTAAGTTCTGCCGTGTTCCCATGGGTTCCCCATAGGTTTAGGAAATAAGTGGAGACCCAGGCTAAGATCTTTCTGTGGAAGGGACCGTGGCAGTCACAGCACTGTGCATTTCCAGTCGGGAATCCAGTACGGATGCAGGTGAATTCAGTGCTAAAGCCAGTTTCCAAAGTAAATTCATTTTCCTCATTCCCTGTCTACAAAATGTATTTTAAGATACAAATGATCCGTGTTGGTCAATTAAAAATAAATATTTTTTCATAAAACAGTTATAATCCTCAAGTCTTGCCAACAATTATGCCTTGTAATCCCAGCTCTCTCTTACTCGATGATTGCAGTATAATCTTGTTGCTGGTTTCTTCTGCTTGTCTGAACCATTTTTCTGTCCACAGCCTGCGATATGAATGTGCATAAGCAATGTGTGATAAATGTCCCGAGCCTCTGTGGAATGGATCACACGGAGAAAAGAGGAAGGATTTATCTGAAAGCTGAAGTCACTGGGGACAAACTGGAAGTAACAGGTAAATAATATTTTGGAAGTTTGCAAGGTTTTTGAAATATGTAATATACACCATGGGCTTGTGTACATTGATCTATATCTTGTGAATTGAAGTCCGTGGCAGGGTGTTTGTCTTCAATAGTATTAGGATTTCGTTCTGTATCTCCCCGAATCAAGAAAAGCCACATTAATTCACATTCTGAAGAATCCACATGCATCAAAAATAAGTACAGAAATGAAAACTAGAATAATAACTTTAAAAACTCAAGACTAGTAACTAGAAAATCTCGATAAAGTCCATTTTTCTTGCAGCGAGCAGCACAGTAGGATAGCTAGATGCCCCAGAGTTAGCCATCATGTTCAAAACTACCCCAATGTCTTCCATCAAGTAAGGAGTAATTTCCTGCATTTGAGAATATTTAACACACAAAGGCAACTTGGACTCAGTCCCAGGTATTACTCCCAATATATTACGAAATTAAAAATAAATCATGACATTCTGCAAGGCTAAAGTAATGCAGTATTTACCATGGTAGGGAGGAGAGAGAGGGAGGCAGGAAAGAGGGTGGCAGTTCATTTCCTGGTGTTTTGCTCGGGATTTATGAGCAAGTTTTGGTCGTACGTACATACATGTTCACACATACGCACACACACACCCCTCCCTCCCAAATCTAAAGTTGCAGTGAATGTAGCTCAGAAAATATGAGTTTTTTTCTGGTTAAAGGACTATTTTGTCTTTCTAAACAGGCATGTTGCTCAGCTCCAGTGGATTTCCCTTGTTCGGGATCACAGAGTGGAATTTATCACTTAGGATCGGCCTAAGAAAGTGTATTTAGAATAGGTTTTATTTATTCTGAACATGCTCTTTATTGTAACTGGGGTCAGCTGATAATTAATCTGCTATCTGAAGTATCTACAAGCTGGTTGCAAACTTTTTTGTTGATTTTTCCTTTCAACGGACCAAATATGCAAAATATCCTGTGCCAATCAGATTACTGTGTGTTTACTCAAAGGGAGATCACAGGAATTAGGATGGACAGAGTTGAAAGAAGGGAAGAAATAACAGGAATTTTGCTAGGTTTTTCTTATAGGTCAAGGTAAGTGTAAAACACATCTAAATTCTAAATGAGAATCCTAATTTCTAATGGCTTGGAACCTTTAGAAGATGCTGTGGTAATTTAAAAACAAAGCAAGTGTCATAGAGTCTAGGAGACACGGTAGAAGATGGTCATAAAACACAATACATTTATCAAGAGCTTTTATTTTAGGAGAGTGGATGGGTTAGTGTGTTGTCCCAGGTCACCTCATCTTAAGGGAACTGAGAGACCCCACTTAATACATCTCTAAAATTGGTGCTGCAAGAAGTTGCTTTTACAGTGTCCACTATTAAGTTATGATGCTGTTGTCACTGCCTGTTGGACATTGCAAGGGGGATTTAAATTTGAGGGCAAAGTGTTAACAGGGCAAACGGGAAGTTTCTTAGACGGTCTCAGCTTCTCCCTTTGATGCAGTCGTAGGTAACCTGCGGGTGCTGGACACGACTGCCCTGCTTCAGTGTTGCTAGAACCTCCAGTGCAGCAAAACTATGATATTCCTCCCACTTACACGCTTCTTGTACACTGAATAAATCACAATAAATATTTTACCCCTTGCAGTCACTCTACAGGAAGCCATATGGCCACGCTGAGTTGTCACAGCTCATGGGGCCACCAGGTTTCCTTCCTGCCCCTGCCACCTGCCACCAGCCACCAAATACCCCATGCTCCCTGTCACACCATGTGAAAGCGCCCAGAGGGACAGCAGCAGGAATGTGCCGCTCCCCGGGCTCAGGATAGATCTCAAGTTCATTGTAGTCAGTTTTGCAAAGTGCTTCCTCGATGCAGGAGGGGTTAATTTGTCCCAGGTGCTGTCATTAAGAGAATGTTCCTTTCATTAAGTAGCGAAGCGCTTCGGAGGCGGTGGTGCAGCTCTCCAAGTAATTGTACCAGGAGAGAGAACTAATTTGAAAATCATCCAAGTGACAAAATTTAATATTTACATTATTTTAGGCCATTTTGCTGCAATATTCTTAAAATACAGCTAAAAAATTTTGGCACGGGCACAGAATTTGACAAATAGCTTGTACTTATTTTCTAATAATTCAGGAGGTTCGTCATCAAAAACATTGACCACGAGTCTTTGTGATACCAAATTATACAAACATTTTTACTTCCTAATTCTACCTGAAAATCTCTTTTCTGAGAGGTGGCTGTGGTGAAATTGTTACAGATTTTTCCAGATTTTCTTTGCAAGCTCTTGTGGTACTTGGCAAACACTGTTGTTTGTGTGTTTATAAATAAAGCACTTCCAGCATTTCCATCCTGCAATTAAGTACATTTCTGGACAACAGGAAAAATGTTTGCTGCTCCACTGCTATGTATATAATAATTGTGCTGCAGCATTCCCAAGCTTTTAGAAAACTATTTTAAATAAAAATGACAGTTGCCCTGAAAGTAAGCTTTATCATTTAGATGGAAAATAGTATACAGAGTAATCCCAGACCAACTAGATTTGCAGGTACTTCTATGCATGTTTAGTTGGAAAGGAATTTAGCAGTTATTAGTTACCCTGTGGACATATTGCTGTGCAAAATTGACTATTTCTGCTATGGCCAGAAATAGCCACGCAGGGGGACACCCTTCGTGTGTCGCAAGTTGGCTTTATTTTTGTGTAATCCCTCCGAGGGTTTTCTGGTGGCTTTTGTGGCCAATAAAAGCCACAGGATGTGTATATTTGCAATCCACTTTCCCAATAAAATACAGGAAATAATACTGCTTTTTTTATTCCCAGCCAATACTGTGAAAGAAATGAGGCAGAATAAAGATGCCTGATGGAGTTGTCCGGTGCTTCAGTCAGGTTATTTAATTTTTCAAATTGCAGTAGCGGAGGAAATGGTTCAGTCCTATGCAGTCCTATGGTTAAATATACTTAATTCTAGTCAGGAACTTAATTTTAGGTGAGATCTCTCTCAGTTGCACAAATGGTGAGAGATAGGCTGCATTCTGCATTGCAGCTCTTAAATATTAGCAGTTTACCGTCTACCAGTAGCTTGAGACTTGCATTGTATATTAATTATTTATTGCACTTGAAGTAAATCAGCTTGGTAATTTTCTTTTTAGAGAGGACTCTATTGAATCAGTGACCTTTTGATAGGTTGATTACTTGGGGATTTTGCCTTTAGACATAGTTAAGCAGTTCTTTTTATTCTTAATCCCTCTGCTTCTTGCACTGTATTTTCTCTTGATGTGCCTTAAAGTTTTGTCCCTCCTTTACATGCACTTGTTGATCCATCTCACGATTAATTTGCGGCTCTTGTGAGTGCATTTGTAGGTGGGTAAACCACAGTTTGGCTTTTATATTTTTGGATTATTTTTATCCTGAGAGAACAGTAACCTTTGTGACAAAATAACCCCATCTGCTGCACTGCATTAGGAGGAGCTGCCGCGTTACTGGGACTGGAGCTGTGACAGCAGCTGACGAAGAGCTGCCCTCCGACACAGGCTCTAATTTAGAGGCAGGGCGTTAGTGACTTGCAGCATCCATTGCTCCCTGCTGTTACTTAAACTTCTCATTAATTAAAAAAAAAAAAAAAAAAAAGCTTTACAGCCCACCGCGCTCAGTTTTCTGTATTTTTCTTAGTTACAACAAAAGCAGGAAATCTCATTTTATCCTCCTGTTATTTAAAGGAGAAGGAAAGCTCACCCGCGGTCTTTGCCGAAGTTGGGAGCACAGAACAGGCTATCAACAATACTCACCCTGGGAGCTCTGGGCTCCCCGCCGTACATTTTTCAAATTATTTATGAATGTCTTGCACTGAGCCACCCTATGGGGCTGCATATTAATGTTTTGTCACGCTGCTTGCTGGGGCAGACAAGCTGGGGAGGCAACCTGGGGAATTTTGCCAAATTTCTCATAAAAATTGCTTCCTGAGGCACACACATACTTTAATAATTTTATTTCTGTTTGTCTAGGCCTGTAGTGGTGTTCTTGGTTAGCATTAATTTAATGTGATTCTGCAGCTGATTTTAAAAGGGAACACATGAATTCTGGTTATTGGACCAGCTCTTAGTACCAGCTAACTATAAAGCGGTCCCAAAGAATTACTGTCGTGTGGGAGGCATTTTAATGTCACAAAGAATATGAATTGCATGTTTCATCTCCCTTACTAATATCTTTTCCCTTTTCTGGCATTCACAGAATCTACAGAGTTGCTGGGTTCATTACAGAGAGCTCTGCCTTTGACAAATCCAAACCCAAAAGCTTCTCCTTTCCTTACATTTGCTTTCTTTATGCTTAACATGAATCAATAAGCTATGCATAGCACTTAAAAGACATACTAGTTTTTCATAATTAGATCAAAATTAGAAATTTCATTCTGATTCACTTGTCAGACAGTTTCATGCAACGAAAGAGCGAATTTTTATGTTAAAACTCATATTTTACTAAGTTTTTAATAGGGTTTTCTAAAACTAAAATACAGTTGCACCTGTAATATTTCCAATTGAAAATAAAAGCAGCGAAGCTATTGCAGGCACAAGAACTTAGGTAGTATTAGAGATGATGGCACATTTTTTTATTAGTAAGAGAGACCATGTTAATAAAAGACAGAAGCGTAAAGTACCATGAACCGTTAGTTCATTTTTCATCTTGCTCCAGGAGGAAAATGAATTGCTTATCCATTTCTTGTGTATAAATCACCTGTGAAACTCAGGTTTTCTAATATTCTCATTCATTCCATTACCATCTTTTAGGTTTCAGGAAATCAAGAGCAGCGAGTAGGCAGCGGTCTCACGAGGGACATTATAAGAAAGTTTAGCTAAGTGCGGAATAGTGATGGAATAGAGGAAGTTTCATATTCCACTATTAGTGCTGGCTGCAGTCTCCCCTTCGTTGAGCCTCCTCTTGCCAGGCACAACCGCTGGAGACTGGGAGCCCCCTTTAAAAGTAGCATTTCATATTCCCATGGAAGATTTCAGCTCTCCGGAGGTGCCTGAAGGGAGCAGGAGATGGGCAAGAAATGGTTGCTGGGATTAGTAAACTGTTTTGTTATCAATATTTGGGAATGCAGGAAGAAGGTAGCTGTGACTCACTTGCAAAGGAACTGAGTAAACGTGTGCTGTTGATAACGGTGCCCTGCGCCAGCACCAGAAACATTTACTCATTCCCATGACTTGGTTTCATTGCTGCTGTCACAAGGAGATAGAAATCCGTGACTGCGTTTGCTTCACGACTTGTGACCCATGAAATCCCTTGAGGAGACGTTGGGGTTTTGTCGCCCGCACTCTAGGCGACTCCTCAGAGCTTCACCTACCCGAATTTCGTGTCTTTACAGAAAATGTCAGTTGATCTCTACCATCCCACTGTCTTATTTCGATATTTATTTCGAGTAGGTGTGCCTGAGAAGCAGCTCTGTATTTGCTTATGTCTTTATCCTATTTCTGGAAAAGTGGGCGTCCCAGTTTTAAGCATGGCTTCTGCATGCTGCTGCAATACAAACAAGCACATAATTAAATAGAAGAATTATAAAATAGTCCTCATTTTCTGCTGAATAGATAGTATGACCTCTTCTTCATTAATGTTGCACTGGAAAATGCTACACTTTCTTCTCTGGGACAAATCGGGACAAACATTAGGAGACCAAACTCAGTGACGCACTTGGTTCAGTTGAGGAGTCGTCACTGAGCGCCACCGCGGTGACAGAAACTGCGAGCGATATTCGAGGTTTCTGTCCAAGTTCACTCTCCTGATGACGCAGACACGTTCCTCCCTTTAACCTCCTCTAAATAGCAACAGCAGCTCTGTCGTGGGGTTGAGTTGAACGAACGTATAATTATAAAGCAATGTGTGATCTTTTATGTCATTCCTAGCTGGTGAGCGAAAGGTATAATGATTATTAATGCAAATGAGGAGTGCTCTTGGGCTATTCTGACAGCTGTAACTAAAATCAGCCGCAGCAACTAAATTTGTTTTCTTTTGAGTTATTTTTGATTTAACTTCCCCTGTTTCAACCCCACGCACAAGATAGTGCCTCTGATGGGGAGGGGAAATCTTTTCTGCCTTTCAACCCCCTTGTAGAAACCTGACCCGTCTCGCTAAAAATAGGGTGCTGCCGAAGCGGTGGGATGCCAGGATGGTAATTCTGTATGAGTTCTGCTCTGCACGACTATCATCAAGCTGTTTCCTCTAGAAAGAAAGTGTGACATCAGTTGGGAAAAGATGTCCAAGGGTACTAATTACATCGACAAAAATACAAGTGGACCAAACATCTTAAAACAAGGAGTGAGATAATTACTTTTTTCCTTAGCAACCTGTATTTAGTTTATGTTGCATCTTCTCAATTCATCTCTGAGCTTCTATTTTTTGTATTTAGAAGGCTTTTTTTCTTATTCAGTGTTTCCTGCAAGAGCAAGAAGTGGCCTTACACGCGCTGCCAGGTCCTGCTGCTCCAGCACGGGGACATGTCTTGGCAGTCGCAGCTTCTCCTAGGGAGCTGCAGGGAATCCTTCTGCATCCAAGAAACCAATTGCTGCAAAACCTGCTTGGTTTCACACTGAATATCCCCAGGTAGAATTCAAATACCAGGGATTACAATTGACAACACCCTGTTAAAGCTGAGCGATTTTATTCAAGGAATTTTAAGGAAAAGCTTCCTGTATTTATTTACGTGAAGGTGTAGAACCTAGAGGCAATTCGGCTCCTCGTTTATATCCAGCTGGAACATGGAAATAAAAGCTGTAATTTAGTTTCTCTGAAAGGCCTGGGTTTTAAGGTAGCAGTTCGTGTGCTGAACCAAGCAGTGCAGTGTTAAGCACCAGATATATGAGAACAAAAAAGAATTAACGTGAGCTAAGAGGAGCAGGGCACAATTTGCATGGAAGGCTGTCACTTCGTCCTTCACTTGCTTTATGGGACAGAGCCCTTTTGGGGTTGTATAAAATTTAACTGAACTTATTTAATTTTAATTCTTCAGAAATATTTGAAGGTCATTTATAGTGTGCTAATTTTTAATATTGGTTTATTTATTCAAGAATTGAAAACGGAAATGTTTTTTCAGCCTATTTTTGAAGAATGTATATGTAGACACACTTCATAAATAAGTATAAATATATGTCAAAGTACACGTTTGCAAATTTACACAGATGGATTTAATTACCCTATTGCAGAAAAAGAGCTACTTTGAAGCAAGACAACAGTTAATTGCCACTTTCTCTTGTTTTTCTCTGCTGTTCTTATAAATATTGCTAAGTGCAACTTCATGGTACAACTTCTTTTATCCACAGCAGCTAGCAAGGTTTTATCACTCAACACTTTTCAATAACTTAGTCTGATGTTTTACTACTTTGTTAGTGATTATACGTAATCCTATACAAATCAGCTACGTGTTTTGTATTGACAGTGCGAGAAGCAAAAAACCTAATTCCCATGGATCCAAATGGACTTTCAGATCCTTACGTTAAACTGAAACTCATCCCAGATCCTAAGAATGAAAGCAAACAAAAAACAAAAACCATCCGTTCTACACTGAATCCACACTGGAATGAGTCGTTTACTTTGTAAGTCTGGCTGACTGCTTTTACTGTCATACATTTTATGTATAGAATCATTTATTTGAATTGTGCATTAACGACTCTTCTGTTTTTCCCCTCTCTTTTTTTTAGTAAATTAAAACCTGCAGACAAAGATCGCCGGTTATCTGTAGAGGTCTGGGACTGGGATCGAACGACCAGAAATGATTTCATGGGATCTCTCTCATTTGGAGTGTCAGAGCTTATGAAAATGCCAGCCAGTGGATGGTAAGAATTGCTGAAAAGAGAGAGGGAAAGAATATGCCACACAAAGAATAAGTTTAAGAACAATATTTTCTTTAATATAACCTACTTTTTGTAGCTTTTTCCTCTACCTCATATGCTATAAATTACTGAAAATGCAGCTAAAATTGGAGAAGTTGTTGTGTATGTGAAACTTCTGCTCCAGCTGGGAATTGCTGCAAGCGCAATTCTATTTGCATAGTCCTGTGATAGGAATTTTGTTTTGATCTTGAATATGATATAGTTAGTACTAAGCATATCCTATTTTGTATGCAAATTTCAAAGCATGGAGGAACTGAATTGATAAAATGCCTTCTTATTACATGCTCTGCGTGTGACACATTATTAGAGCCCAGGCTAGGGGTAGAGCCCATCTCACCTTGCCCAAAGCACGTGTCTCGATGGGGATAATCGTCTAGGGCTTCATAGGCACCTTCAGGGTTGACTCCTCCATCATATCATGGAGCATTTGAGATGGATTATTTCCCTTTCCATTAACTTTAGAAGGTGTCTTGACTAATAGTGGAGATAAAAGATCTAGTGATAGATACCATATGTTCTATTTTTGAGTTTGCTATAGACCTTTGAAAACAGTTCTTTACATACCTCTCACATGGATGCAAACCACACACAAGCAACTACATCAAATTTTAAACCTAAAGAAAATAAACATGAAAAGCTACCATTTTGCTCAACTGCTCCACAGGTACAAACTGCTGAATCAAGAGGAAGGTGAATATTATAATGTCCCAATTCCCGATGCTGATGAAGATGGAAATGCAGAGCTCAGACAGAAGTTTGAGGTGAGGCTTAAACAGAAATGGGTACAGCTGTATGTTGCATACATTTTTCCTTTTGTTACATAAGGATGCATATTAAAAAGTTATATATTAGAGACTGATAACTTCTGTTGCCTGGGATTGGAGTATGATCCTTATGATTTCTTGAAGATTGAACCAAGTTATTTAATTCAATAGGGGTACCATGTATCCTGATAGTTCAGCTGTTCTGTATTATAACACTTAAAAGTTGCTATTGTAAAATATTTTATGTCATGTACCTGTATTAATTGCAATGAGGTTATAACATTTATCAGCCACTAGCATTAAATGAAAAATGAAGCTCTCGGAAATGGCAGCATTTTAATGCTTTAAATATTTATTTTTAACCGAACAGACTTTTTTAGGGAAAATAATTACAGTGTTATGTACTGATTATTTGGAACTGTAAAAGCTCTGAGAAGGTTGTTACCTGAAGTTCTGAAATCTATAATATGGGTACAGAAGTTTCAGGAAAAGCGGTATTGCTGGTTATGTGCAGAAGAACATGACTTTAGCAGAGCCTGCTTGCCCCCAGTGACCCCGATTGGATCGGTTGGTAGTCGCAGCTTGGGCTCTGCGTCCCAGGCAGGTTGTGACTTAACGAACAGACTTAACCAGCAACTCTGCCTCTTCTGACAACTGCAGACAATATTACAGCAAAATCATTAAACCCAGCTCCAAGAAGGGTGTAGCTTGGAGGTGGTTGCTCATAGCTCTGCTGGGTCCAGCTCTTTTGACCTGAGTGTTCTTTCCAGCCCTATCTGCAGTAGTGACGTTGAATTTGAAATATTCTGATCGACAATATTCTGTCTTCTTTTTCCTAGTCAAAGATTTGCAACTAGAGTCTAGCTGTTTATCCAGGAAGTGATTAATGTACCTGTTGTGCGTATACAAACATTAAGCCTGTTCCTTTCAACCTGAAATGGCAATTTTTTATGTTCACCATCAGGCAGAATTCTACATTGTTATTATAAAAGATGGGTTAACCCAAGAAAGTGAGGAAAAACGGCATATGTTCAACTTGCAAGAAGGAAAAAGAAAAGGTGCATCAATTTCTTCTGAACACATTTGGATCAGCTACCATAATTTTGTCTGCAGCATGAACTATGGTTTTTGTTATACATTTGAGAAGTATTTTAATCTCCATTTCATTTTCCTTTCCTTACAATTGTGATCTGACCAGTGTGATTTTATTTTACTGCACTAGGTCATTTTCTATTCAAGATCATGTTCACTTCTTATCCTCCCTAGAATGAATAACATTAAATGCATTTTTTTTCCACCCCTTACATATCTCTGTGCAAAGTGCAGAGTTTAGAATTCAGCAGCTATGTGTATGTTAGTGTTAGTAACCTAGATACAGAAATCCATTTTCTTCCTCAGGACAGAGACAGCACAAAGACAAGTACCAAAATAAAGGGGAAAAGGGCACATTCATTATTGTCCCAGCTGGAGGAAGCTGGTATTCCTCTGCATCAGGTTCACCTACCTGCAAATCAGCTATCTTGGGGCGCGATATAATAAGCAGGTATTTCCAAAGTTACACTTTAGACAAGAGAAGATGACCTAAACTGAAATCAGAATTGCTTGGTGAACATATCTTTGGCACACGTCTTTTTAAACATTCTTTTATCTGAATTTTATCTCTTTCTCAGACTTGGATATGTATCACAAAAAATACCTCGTTTAAAGCATCCATAATTATATGCACTATGTTTGTTGCATACATTGAATTTATAATATCTTAGTTTTCTTCCTGAACCTGCTGTAAATATGTGGGTTGTGGAATGAATAGTTAGGATTTATCTGTGTTCTGCAATGAAAGAAGTCCTGTGGGGCTCTATTGCAGAAAGCTACTGGATTGAGTCCCAGAAACAGCAGTTTTGCATAAGGCCAGCTCTGTCTCCAAAATAATTAGTGTGTCTTACAGAGTAATTAGTTCAGCTCCAGCACCGTGCATAGGAGGCTTTGCAGCTTGCAGTTCTGAAGGTGTCGTTGGTGCCCTCACCAAGTGGGACCAGATTTGGGAAAGGGAGAACAGTGGCTTCATTAATGGAATCACACAGAGACTGCTAAATAAGTTCAGTTTCGACTATGCGTTTTCATTCAAAAGACATGAGTTAGCTTTGGGTTTTATATTCTGACAGTCTACACTCATTGACTATATACTGTTGTGCACTATATATTAAATGAGGTATATTATTGCTTGGTGTAGTAGAGTATTTTCCATAAGGCAGGTATCCACTTAATAAATCTACATATATGTGGGGGGAGGTCTCGCCTATCACTAAAAGTTATGAACCAGACAATACTAACCCTCTCACTTAGCACCAAATCTCTCTCGTTTCTCTGTCATATAATGATTTACAGATGATGCATCATTATTATTATTTGGAGATAAAAATACCCTTCGCTAGGAAGCGGAGGCAGGATCAAATCTGCCACTGTTTTTCATTTGGTCTTAACCTTTGCTTGTGAGTTTTCTCTCTGGAAGGGCGTTATTTATGGCCATCTCCCAGCGAAGCTCCTTCCTCAAGAGGCGCTCAGAGTAATTGTAGCTGCTCCTTAATTGCTCGTGCCCAGGCTGCCATGGCAACTGGTGACGGTCCCAGGTGGCTCTATGAGCACAAACGAGGGAGTCTTTTAACTACAGTGTGCACCATTCGCTGTAGATGTGCTCGCCTGTTACACGGTTTTGCTGGTCAATGAAAAAAAGCAGGGAGATGTTTAAATGGTGCAACTTAATGTTTATTAAGTGCTATAGCAGGGTGTAGTCAGCGTAAGCAATCAGAGTCTTTACAGTAAGGGTAATTAAAGTGATCCAGATAAATAGAAATTATTAAGAGGGAATAGGTTACCGCCCGTATCATCTTCATTTTAAGGCATTTTGTGTGTTCTAAGACCTCTTGGTTTAGTACCACTCCATTTGTTCAGTTTGTTTCACAGCAGTTACTCCATTTCTAAGATCTGTAACTCTCCCTTTATCTCCCTTTATTTTTTTAGGCAGTTTCTGTCTGCTTTACCAAAGAGAAGGCCAATACTTGCTGCAAATATCTGACATTTTCTGGTGTCTTTTCAGTCAAAAGGACATTCTTTTTCCTTGCTATAATCAAAAGCCACAACATGTTAGAGTAGTTCTAATTCCAAGACAGATTCCATGTCACTGCTGCGATACCTCACCCAGGCTGCAGCGAAAGGGGCTGGGAATTGTTTCAGAAGCTCCTTGAGAACCCACTGAACTTCCTCAATCTGCAATCTATTTGTCTTTTGAAATACAATTTTGAAAATTTTCAAATTAAAAAGAAAAAAAGTTGTTCCCTACACATCTCTACAAGATGTGAGTCCCTATTTTGAAGCAATATTTGTATTTTTAGGCAGTTCAGTGCAGGTAACAGGATGAAGAGAAACAGTGTTGCTGACACTTCTCAATGTAAAAGAAAAAATTAAATTTGATTTTCAGGAAGCAGATGCTAAGCTGTACGGAAACCCTGACCAGTTAAAATATCACTGGCATATCAATCCCCACTTCTTATGTATAGAGAGATATAAAAAGAAGAGCTCCTTTTCTGACTGTGGCACTCGCTCCTATTTTTAAATGGTGCGTATTTAATGATTAGGGAATACTTTGCAGCTTTAAAGAGATGCTGTTAGCCGAGTCCATCTGTTTCACGCTACAGCGTGGCAGGGGAAATTCCCCGTGCAGTTGTGCCATTATCCGGAGGTTTCCCAGCCGCTCAGCAGGTTGGAAACCGGAGGATTTGCAGGTTCTTAAGCAGACGACCCACCTGGCAGGTCTCCCTTTCCAGGAGAGGTTCTTGTCGGTTCTTCTCAGTTCATGTGTTGTGGGAAGAGAGCAAGCGAGATGCAGATGCTGTTGATAACAGGCAGCTCTTCATCTGCTGGGGAGAGGAAGCTCAAACATGTCTCGAGCCTTAAGGCAAGAGGAGACCTCGTCTGTCGTCACGGCCCACCGCCATCCGCACATCCGTGTGGCTCCACGCGCTCAGTGACACACGGATCGTGTCGTGCATGTTCGTGCAAGATGGAATTAAAACGCAGCAGGGGATGGAGGGCAGCGCGGCCACGCTCGGCACTGCTGTCCGGGTCACCTCAGGGCTTGTCCTGGGTGCCTTTTCCTGGTCTCTCCATGCGTACCCATTCCCGTGTGGTCCCGCTGTGTCTTCCCATGGTTTCTTGTGCCACTACCCGTTGCTGCCGCGCTTTGCAGGGCCTCTCTTCACTAACGGAGCAGTATTTCTCCCTCTCCTGTCTCTTCCAGGGCTGTCCTGTAAACACCCACTGCCTCAAGGTAGCTCTCTCCTTGGTGCTCTCCGCGTCTCGCGCTTCACAAATCCTTCCCCACGAATGTTAAGCTTATTAAATTCAACTCCATTCACTCTGTGTTTTAAGGACGCACTTGTTTCACTCCTTAGTTTGAGCTTGTTTAAGTAGATAAAAATGATTTGAAGTGTGCTTGAGCTCTAATTTGCTGCAAAACACTCCCTAAATCGAAAATTTCCTTCCCAAAAAGTCTTCCTCCGAGCACGGCAAATGCAGCCTTGTCCGGAGAGAAACAAGTGCAGCCTTCCCATGGGGACGGGATGGAGAGCATCTGTGCTCTGAAAGACACTGTTACATCTGATAGTAGATCTGATAATACTCAGTTCCATTGTATATTGAAAATTTCATCATGCGCAGCATGCACGTGTTATGGTATAAGATACTCTGTACATATGTTGTATATGTGAACTGGAGTATGCTATACCATAGGGTGTCTTACCCGGAGGCACTGTTGCTTTGATCCCTGGAACACTAATTAATTCACCTGTTCACTTTCCATTTTAATTAGTTCACTAACACTTCAGTTATTTCCATGAAGGACAAATATAAGCATTGAGGATGTATTTGAGGACATTTGATTTGCATGTAGTGAACCTCTAACAAATTATCGTGCTTTATTAGGGAATAACTGCTGACACAAGTCATGCACTTTTTTAATGCATGAGTTTTATGTATGTTTTGGGGTACTTATTTTGTAATAATTGCCATTAGGACAGCATTACCAATGTGCAAGCAGGGTAGAAAAGCAAGTTGTAAATCTCAGCAAAAGGGTGTTTCAAAGCCTGTAACTCATAGGGGAACAGAAGTTCTTGGTCATATTTTGTTGTCATCAGATAAATCTGCCTAGAAAAGCAGCTGGACCCTGTAACAGCTACTGCTTCCCAGACAAAATTCATGCTTGGTCCTTGTGCATTGTATCCCGAGTTCCCTTAAAGAAAGTTGGAACTATGTTCTGATGCCAAGATGAGACTCGAGAATTGCATTTTTTTGTGGAAGAAAATACTTCCTTTGTTTGCTGCCTTCTTTTTTTTCCCTAAATTATGACAAAGCCCCATTGTGGTTGTTGCTGACAGGGAAAAATTGCTTCAAAAATGTGCATTGCTGCTGCTCCCCTCAGCACCGTGTGTGTTGAAACGGGTTTTTATATTGACAACATCATGCGGAAACACCTTCATCTTCGTGTTTCCCTGCGTGTGTGCGGGCACATAATGTCTGTGCGTGTCAAGCATTGGCTTGGCATGTTAAGACCTGGATGTGGAGTCCCAGTGTGTCCAAATCAGGCCTAATCTGTGACTTTTTGGGACCCTGGTGAGTGAAGGGACCCAAGGACTTGCACGTAGATCAGGTAGAACTGAAGTCTTGCAGTGTTATCTTAGAAAGCAATTTTATATTTTGTGCGTATTGGAAATGCCTGATAGTAGCAGTCAGTTTTATCTATAAAGCAAATTGTACACCCCAGATTTTTGGTTATTGCAAATTAGCAACAATTTGCAAGATTAAAAAATGGAGTGGTGTGTGTAAAAGCTTCTGTTTTCTGCCATTCAGGGGTTTGCTGTTGTAGTATTGATTGTAAACCCAGTAGTATAATTATATTGACTTCTTTTACTACCACTTTCACAGGAGATTTCTGCAAGAATTCCTCAATGTTGTTCCTAGGCAGCTGCTTAATTGCCTTTCATCTCATTAGCCACTCTTGTGTCACAGGGGATGGGGAGTTTGGCAATAAAGGCAGAAAACAAAGTAGACTCTGGTGCCTACGAGGTTATTGAACAGATTAAACATTTTGATGGTGCCAAATGGGTAACTGGAAACTCTTCCCTGCCTGGACTTCACTGCTCACAGTGACAGGTCCCTTGTCCAGAGTGATGTCCCCTGACACCCATATTCTTAGGATTAATACATCCCTTTCCATTGGAATATGGCACATTTGGCTCCATTATGTATATTTTCTATACTTAACTCTATATAAAGCTCAGAAGATTGGGGGATAATTCAAAAGTCATTTACTTGACAACTTTATCTAGTTTTGAGTTCTGCACAGCAATAAAAAAGTAAAATAAGTTTGGAAGTGCACTGAATTTAACCTCCTAAAATTGGCAGCACTTTTCAGGTGCTGTGCAAAATATTAAACTGTTTCATCATCCCGTTGATTGTTTAATGGCCTAAATAGACATTACCTGTTTCATATCACAGTGAGCTTGAGAAAATATTTTTTCCTCTATGCTAAAAGCCACACGGGGGCAGTAAAGAATGTGAAAATATCGAATAAAATAAAAGCTGTCTTTTTGCAACAGTCCTGAAAGGAAGGAGATAATGCCAATAGCTTGTATTACGGTGTTGTCTTATATTTATGTTGTGTTGTATTAGTTATTTTGACAATGTCATTTGACATTAACATTGACAAATGTCATTTGGCAATGACATTCTGTATTAAGTTATTCTCACGGCCCCTTCATCAAGTGGCATTGAGAGTTATTTTTTCCCCATCCAAATATTTAGGGGTTTGTGGCTGTGTGATGGGGCAGGTGGGCGAATGGCCCTTCCCAGGAACCCAGGCATCACTATGGAAAATTGTCCCATCTCCAGGGACACTGGCACAGGGGAGGTTGATGTCATGAGTCATCCGGGGGCCTGCAGCTTCATTGATAATTTTCCTCTTTGCTTTCAGCAGGAAGCTGTTTTTAAGCCTTTTTGTGCATGGCACAAGGATGTTTTTCATGCATGGGAAATAATTGCTGCAGTTTGAATTGCTGCAGTGAATGATTAGCTGCCATTGGGTGGTGGCGTTCAGCCGCAGACTCGGTCTGCTGAAGTGTTAGGTCTTGCTGGGGCCCAGGAATAGACTCTTCTTATTTCAAATTATCAACATCCTGATAATTAAGTCGTATAAATTAAGAAATTGATAGTTCTCCGCAGCAGCTATAATTACGTGGAATTGGAAATGCGATAATATAAGAAACAAGCTGCCACGGTGATGAAGAGTGTGTCAGTGAGCAGGAGGCTTTCCCCTGCAGATTTTGACTTGAAATGTATTGGATTTGTTTGCGTTATTAAAGACTTACTAATGGCTCGATCTGTCGGGTCGATGCAAATCCCCGCTGAGCTGGCAGGGCTCGAAAACCTGCTCGAGCTTCTTGGCGTTCCCCAAGGCTGATAACTTTGGGTCCTGCTCTTCGGCTGCTCCCTGTGAGGTTCAAACATAGCCGAGCCCCATTTTGCAACAGAAATCTGGGTTGTAGAGGTGAAACTTGAATGTTGCTCTTCCTCGGCTCCTCCTTATTACATATTTTATTGTTTCTTTGAGAAATATGCTAGGAGCAGTGAGGAATTGCCATAAATTAGGATTAACTTCAAGACTTGGGTAAAAGGAAGCCCAACAGGAGTTGGCTGCCTCCATGTGCAGGGTGTTTTGCTGGGGGAAACCCATTTGCGACAAGGTTCATAGATCTCTGACCCTCATTCCCATCAAAACGGTGATTTTTTCTTGATGGAGACAGCAGACAGCAGCTCTCTGCTGCTCCAGTGTTCATTCACCATCCATGCGACCACGTGGGCAGAGAAAAGACTCAAAAAGAACATTTACTGCAATTGGAAATAGGGAGCAATGAGGGACAAGTATCTTCTAAATCACTTCATTTTTCTTCTTTGCTTCCCATTTACCATGAGGCTTCAGTGTGGGCTATTTTTTATACATATAAAGAAAAGGACGGTTATTACGCTTACATTTTTGTAAAACAGTTGAAAACGTTTTCACCATAAAACCTGAGATGCCTTTTTCAAAAAACATACAGAATTCCATAAACCTCTACTGTAACAGAGTGTAACTTGCTATAATTTTTATTTCATACCATTCCATTATAACAACACGGTTTACGGTATCAGGCTGAATATATAAAGTGTGTCTCGTGATGGTAGGAAGGTGTTTCTCACCTGTTACCCTTTTCCAGGGTAAAAGAACTGGCCGAGATAAGGTGCGTCCAAACCAGAGGAAGTAAGATGATGTGCATGTCTTGTTTTCTTTTAAGATTAACACTTCTGCTACCAGTGCAGACTAATTCATCTTTAACATGCTGTTTTCCTGGTTTCTTTGCTGCAAGCTGGCTCTGTTGTAACCATATTGTTATTTTTTTTTGAATCAGAGGTATCAATCCAAGCAGTCCAAAAGCACAGCTCAAACGAATCAAGTGTTTGGAATGCCCTGGTTAACAGCAGCGAGTTTTAGCATCAGGAAATAAAAGGGGTTCAAGTAGAATTGTGCTATTTGCAAGTTCAGTCATGCTGAGAAGAGCCCAAATACAGTATGTCATTTAGGCGATTTATTTTTATTGTGCTCCTCTCCTTGACTGTATTCCAGCAACAATTTTCATTTGTTGTTCCCCATCTGAGTATGAGATAAAAATTGCATATTACGTGAAAAAGACAATGTCTCCCGCAGGATAAGGTATACAAAAAGCTGGGAAATGTGGTTTTTTTTTTTCTAGTAAAGCTCTCTTATCAACACATCCATTCCTCTGTGTTTTAGAGCAAGAAATTAACACATTTAGGGAAGCCATTCCAGGTTTCTTCATCTCTGTGCATGTGTGCACAGTTCTGATTTGCTGCCCAGGGGTTAGGAACCTTCCCAGCCTCATGGGCTGCTGCAGTGGGAATGCAGAGATCTCACCCACTGGAGTCCCCTGACTAAACAAATGAGTCATTTCCTCATTCAGGAACACAGGTTGGTTAGAATCATTTAGAAGTAGGTATTTATTTATTTATTTTTTCCAAGGGATATATGTATATTACCTATTTTTATGTATCTATAAAAATAACTTTTTTGAATCACTCAATAACCTCTTTTTGCAAGAGCTGTGTGATTATGCCATGCGGAAGTTAGTATCCAAAATTGTGACCTTCAGCAAATACTGTTGATAAAGGAAAGAGCAATTATTTGATTGGTGTAAAATTATTAGCAACAATTATCCCTTTCCTGTAAGCAGTAATCTAATTAACACAACAAATATTCTTTGAAGAGTACAAAAATATGTAGTACTTATTACAGTGCGTCATTAGACAAGTCTGGGTACATGTAACTGTTAACATATAAGCTGTTGACAAAATCACAGCTGTGTTTTTATTGACCATAAGAAAAGGCAGAGTTGAAGCTTTCCTTTAATTCATCAACATGCAGGATGATTACGGACGAGTCTCTGATTTCTGCTGAGTAGAGAAGCGCTGCTCAAGCTCCTAAGAGATGTTTTTGTTTTGGTTGATACTTCGTTATGAAATGAATAACATGCATATCTGCAGTAGCTGCTTCTTGAGAGCAGGAGAAAGGTACTGCATCTTCCAGGGCTTCTTTTCCAACGAGGTCTTCCTGTCCCATCCAAATGTATAAGGTCTTCAGTGCACTTGCTTCATCTTGCTTCTATGCCAGGAGCCTAATCTTGTTCTAGTAGCTCTGGGAATTGGTGTAAGTAGTGCTAGAGGACTGCGCTAGCCAAGCTTTCAAGGTGGTTTTGAATATACTTTAGTTTTTATACTTGGATTTCTTTTTAATATGTAAAATGATGGCAGTAGGCAACTACTGGCCTTCTGCGTTGTACTGAGAAAAGCAGTTACACTTTAATGTCAGACATATGTCAAACACAGAGCAAATTAAACCTGTGAGAGATTATTTGCCAGTCCAATGTAGTAGTTATTTGGGAAAAGACACTTATGTCCCAAAGTAATGCTGTTATTAAACCTTCTTGGCTTTGCTTCTGCTGATATATGGGATGTTTGAGGGGGGAAAAAGGGGATATTATGTTTTAACCTGCATTATCTTTCGGTGAGTCTTACTTTTTTCTCTTCTGTTAACTTTGAGATTTGAAATGCAACTTACTTGAGCAATTATGTGGTGTCTCATATGAAATACTGAGACTGTTGCAACCTTCTGCAAACCAGGCTGTCTTGCCAAGGCAGAACTTTTGTATGTAATATTTCCCTTCCTCCCTTTTCCAGATCAACGCTTGATTGAAAATCAAAGTTGATTGTAATGCTAGTTTGAAAGTGGCCATATTCATCTGCATTAATTCCCATATGTTGTTTTTATTTTAATGGAGGTTGTTTTTCCTAATGCATGTCAAAGATTTCCTAACTCTTGCTATGCAGACTGACTTTATACATAACATTTTAAAAGCGAATGTGGTAAAGATACTGTTTATATCCTCAAGTACGACGTTGATTATAGCATGACATTTTTAAAGAGCACTTCTCGTATTTCAAAACAAAAACACCAGATAAGCCTGCTTTTGGCATGAAAATAAGTGATGTTTCTTTTCCTTTGGCTTTGGTTTTGGCTTTGGTTTTGGCTCCGCTAACCAGATAAGCACGCGTGCTTTTATCTGGTTATCCATGACCACAGTTGTCCCCCTTTGGTTCACTCAACGATGGCAAAAGTCGTGTGGAATGAGTCTCCGACCTCGCGCCTGCCTCTCGCTCGTGCAGCCTTCCTGCCGGGAATGCCGCCTCGGCGCCGGCAGCCGGAGCGCCCGCCCGCCCGGCGCCGGCCGCCCTCCTCACCGCCCTGTCTCTGTGTGTGTCCGTGTGTGTGTGTGTCCTCCAGAAAGCCAAACTGGGCCCTGCTGGTAACAAAGTCATTACTCCAACAGAAGACAGGGTGTCGAGCGTGGCCTCCAACAACCTGGACAGGGTGAAGCTCACCGACTTCAACTTCCTCATGGTGCTCGGGAAGGGGAGCTTTGGAAAAGTAAGGATTCGGGAGAAGGATTCCGCTTGCATTCTTTTTTTGTCCTTGGGAAATAATGCATGACAAGTGCTCTTTGGAGGAAGCAAATTGCATTGGGATGGGCATTTCTGAGGGAGGTGGAGCGGGGGGATCCATGGGCACCCGCAGGCTGGGTTGGGATGTGCTCCCTGCAGGTCATCCAAGCTGGATGCAAGAAGCACTTTCTGACTTAGGGATCCTCCCTTCTAGGCAATTTCAAGTAAATTAAACATAGGGGGTTGACATTCCTGGCTAGGTCAGTCCCAGAAGCCACCATCGTTGGTGACTTTGGATATCAGGAAACACCGACCTGAAACCCATCCTTCCCAGGCAGCGAGGAGGATTCTCATGCTGTTGTCTGCGTGCAGGTGATGCTGGCGGACAGGAAGGAGACGGAGGAGCTCTATGCAATCAAAATACTCAAGAAAGACGTGGTGATTCAGGACGATGATGTCGAATGCACGATGGTTGAGAAACGTGTCCTGGCGCTGCAGGATAAGCCGCCTTTCCTAACACAGCTTCACTCCTGTTTCCAGACGATTGTACGTGAGCTCCGTCTCTGCTGCCTCCTTGATGTTTTCCATCCTCTCTCATTGTGTATTTTATCATTTCAATACCATCTATCATGATCCAACTTACATATCATAGGGCTTTCTCACACAGGAGACAGTGAAGATGGTGATAACCCATGCAGTTATCTTTAGCCATTAAACCTGCTTTCATTTTAAACCTAAAACCTTAGATTTCTAAGGTTTTTCGTCATACAGCAATTCCCGCAGACCAATGTGATAAATTATGAATTTAATAAGAAGTGTGTTCTGCCAGCCCAGAGCCTCAGATCTGGATTCCCAGAGGTTCCTAAATATCTTAAAGGATCTGAGGGTCGTACTGGTGAAGTCTTAATGCCTCTTATTATCTAATGAGGTGATTAGTCGTGAATCAACACTGATGGATCTAATTTAGTTTTCTGGCACCCATGGCAAGGTGGAATACGTTTCCTTCCCCATAATTACACCAAAAGGGCATTTCCCTGTATTACAGCAGTTGCTCAGGAGGCCCCGCAGCTTTGCACGGGGCAGCTGGACCATATCTTAGATCCATGGAAAGCTCCATGGGAGGCAGGTGGCTTTGGGGTGTCAACCAAAACCATTTGGAAAGAACACAAACGTCCAGCATTTTCTGTATTCACTTTAATAATTTATTTTTGGATGATCACCTACAGGAGCAATAGAGCCACATAAAGAGCTAAATGAATTATTAACAAACACCTTTGCTTTGTTTGCTTTGTGCTTTTGTAAGTGTTCAGTAATTCATGCCTGGCGCTGTGAAACATTCTGGAGGATTAGTATTAGCTATAAAAATGAGAAATTACATAAGAAAAGAAATGTCATAAAAACTGTGTGGCTGTAGAAAACCTTTTTTGTTATTTTTTTTAGCAGCTCTTTTTTCTTCCACACTTCTGTTGCCATGGATTTTATATTGGACAATTCATATAAAAACTAAATTCTATAGTTTTGATTCAGCCAATTAATCATTTTGCCCATGGCTCCTCTGTTGAAATCACAGCATTTAAATTTATGCAAATGTTCTGCAGTCTTAGTTATTGGAAGATTAGAGACTTTTTTTCTTTTTCCAATCAGTGCACCTGAAGGGAGGAGAGGTTAAACTAAAGCATCTTAGTATTAAATCTCTTTGCCATCTGAAGAGTGGAGCAGAACTTTACTTAAATACTTCAGGATAATGATCCTATGCAAAATAAATAAAGGCAATTGAGAGGAAGACAAAAATATGTCTTCTCTAATTGGAAAGAAGATCAACAATGCGTCTTGTGCACTATCTGGATCATGTTATAACTGCAGAAAAACAACATGCCATAATGTTACCACCAGAATTTTAAAATTGGTTGTCCAAAATCAGCTCTCTGAATAAAAGATACAGGTTATTTGAAGGGCATAAAATGAGTGTTTTTACTTAAGTCACTTTGGTTATCTGAAAACTGTAATTTACACAGTTAAAGACTCAAAATCTGATACTTTTGTAAACCCTATCAATACTTTTCTTGTTGCCTTCTTTCCAAAATCCAAAAAATGCATCCATATCGCTAAGTAAAACTTACCGGAAGGATTGGAAGTAGCCTCAAGGCAAGAATTTTCAACCAGCTTTAAATGTTTTTCATGTGTATTTTAAGAGATGGACTTCAAACAACACAGTTTACAGCACTTCTTGGAACAGCATAGACAACTAAAAACCAGTCTACTTCCATTTCCCCGTCTCTGCGTTTTCCCGAATGTACCACCAATCCCAAGAATCTTAATAGATTTATAATACTATAGCAGTGAGATTTTTTGCTGGGCAATACGTGTCTAATGTATTCACGTGCTTCTTTAATGCTGTCTCCTAGGACCGTCTCTATTTCGTTATGGAGTACGTGAATGGTGGTGACCTCATGTATCACATTCAGCAAGTGGGGAAGTTTAAGGAGCCGCAAGCAGTGTGAGTGTTCATGTTTACACGTTTAAATCACGTCTTAAAGCTTTATTAGGATTAGGTTTATCCAATAGAACGTTCCTAGGTTAAAACTGAAATCCAGGAGAATTTTAAAATGTTATTTGGTGTTCTTATATTGCTTTTTAAAGTGAGTTTTTAAAAACTGAGTAGAACATTTCAGTCTGAGGTAAGATTACTGGGAAAGGCAGTAGAAATAGACTCATAAAAAGTGGTAATTTGCAGGATAAATCGTTTCTCTTTTTCATAATAATCGTACACAACTTGGTTACATGAGAGGCCTTCTAACTGTAAATATTGGTGATGTAAAAGAAAATTTAAGCAAGTCCTAAATAAAAACTAGCTGGTGCGACAACGGCTTTCATTTCTAATGGAACTTGTCACCAGTCTCGGTGACAGCTCCTGCCAGTGGCCCATACCACAGAGCCCGTGTTCCCGGCCAGCTCTGATCCCCTGTTCCAGAGCTACACTTTCCTTTTCCTTATATTAAGCTAAAAATTAACTGTGTCTTTAAATAATCTTGCTTATCATTTGCACAGCTCCTGAGTAACTGGCTGCAAACATCCATCAATATTATATGTCCTTTAACTGCATTCAGCAATTATATTTTATATGGTAATCATTTGAGTTAGGGTTATGTAATTAATCCATTAACAGACTCTAGAAGGGAATACTATTTCTATAAATGATTTAATATCATCTGAAATGCAGTGTAAATCAAGCTGCATCATGAATTCAGTATTGATAGTGATTAAAGATCATGGCCCATCCTGCTGCAGCCTGATCACTTCAGTAAATGTACTGTGCTGCAGCTGTACCAAGGTTTTCAGGTCTAGGGAGGAATTTCCATTTTTTTCTGCATTATTTTATCATCAAATACTCTAGTCCAGCTGAACTAAGGTGGCTTTATGACATCTCTCTATAACGTATATTTAATAATCTAATGTTATCATTCTTTGCCAGGATGCATTCCCTGATGTTTTATCAGAGGAAAATCATGAGCTAGTAAGAAATCTGATGATTATTTTTCTCATGCAGGTTTTATGCAGCTGAGATCTCAATTGGGCTGTTCTTTCTCCATAACAAAGGGATTGTTTATAGGTGAGTATAATCTGATGCAGGCCATTGCTAAACTGATTTTAAGGTCCTTAAAGGTTTGATTGACTTAACTTTTCGGAGTATTTGTAAAAACATTTTATAAAATGCAGTCGTTGTTGTGCTCTTTTCGATGTCTTGTCGTTTTGCTGTAAACCAAGTCCCCTGCTTTGCTGGGCTGCCCTCGTGGTGTCTGTGCTCAGCTGTACTCAGCTGAAAGCTCCCGAAATTGTAAAACATCATCTTGTGCATTCGTGCATCACTTCTTGTAATTATGCATGTTCCAAATCTCGAGGTCAGTGTGCTCCCATTCATGTACTGCCCTCTCTTCATTAATTCTCCAGTTTCAGGGCTTCTGGTCATTCCCGTGCCCTGCTGTGGCTGCAGGGAGGTGCTGGCTCACTTGGGGCTGCAGTGCACGTGCATCCCCCAGTGCTGGTCTCCCAAGGAGATAAGTTGGCCCAGTTTGATCCCAAATATTAACATTAAATTTCTGTGATTCTTCATAGAGATCTGAAATTAGATAACGTGATGTTGGATTCCGAAGGACACATTAAAATCGCTGATTTTGGAATGTGCAAAGAACATATGTTGAATGGGGTAACGACCAGGACCTTCTGCGGCACCCCGGACTACATCGCACCAGAGGTAAACACGGAGCTTCCTGAGAACCTCAGAGGCTCTCGGGAGGAAATGGCCAAAATGTGAGATGAAATTTTAAGGTTCAAAGGAGCAACAGACTAAATAAATGGGATTACCGCCCTGTGATTTCAAATTCATAGCCTGGAAGTATTTAATATACAAGGGTTTCTGCTTTCACTTGTGAAGCCAGAGAGAGTTAACAGCTGGTGCTGAGGTTGGTGGTGAGGTCAGCAGAGATACAGATTTTGGGGAGGAAACACAGCTTTTTTAGTGCATCTTTCGTGGGTCCCCCCCACGTACATATATATATCCGTATGCATCCATACATACAGCATGGTGCAGCAAATCACAAGTCTCACTGATTCTCAGAAGGGACTGGATGAGGCCTTGACATTTTTCGTCGATGTCTTTGGCACCCCGAGCTCTCAGGAGCCCTGATCTGCTCGGCCGCCGCTTGAACCTGAGCTGCTGCGAGAAGCGCCGCGTCGGGAGGCACCGCCGCCTGCAGCCGCTCTGGCTGGAGCCAGATGCCAGATGTTGGAATAGGGCAGATTTACACATGGACAAGTAAATTAGGGTCTAAGGCAAATTCTGTCATCTCTGTGAAACTGGAATGAAAAATAGTTAGGATTTGGGTTTTTTCTTTTTTTTTTTCAGTTGCTAATTCATGCTTTCCAGAATGGAATATTATGTATTAAAAGAACCCGTGTTTTTCACAAATTGCTGCTGCCTGCAACAGGACGTCAGAGCCCCGAGAGCAATAATGCATTTTTCCCTGTCAAAATATAAATGAATAACAAATTATAAAGTGACCTTTCTATGGCAATAGGCTTGTGCCAATTAACATCCAGGAACGGGTGCTCAGTGCCCAGAACGATCCATGTGTGTCAATGTCGGAATGATTTATTTCACTTTATTTGGAAATTTCACATAAAGAAATAAACCTTTTACCAAAACACTAGATAACGGGGAGGAAATTGCCCTTTGTTTATATTATCTTTCAGACAGATTTCTTTTATTTAGATGGCTGATTTGCTTTAGTTTCTGAAGACATTACTGTGACTGAGAAATTACTAAATTAGCCTGCGTGATAAACTTCAAAGTAAGGAACATGTTTTGCCTGCAGGAGCATTTTGGCATATTTTTGTGGGCTAGAATTTGTAATGGATTATAATGAGTGAGCGCCTGGGTGCCCGGCTCCCTGCTGCGGGGAGGAGCGGGAGCCGCTGCGGAGAGAGGGATCTGGAATAGCCCAGACCTCTGAGCTAGGCACAAAGAACAAAATAAAATCTCTATTTCTGAAAAGCAGCGAGTGACCCGCAGTGTGGGTTCAGGACCACTGTAAAGGGCTGCGTGTCTTTCTTGCCTAGGCCAACATTTTTTATTCCATAACACGCTGCATTGAACCTTCTCCCCCTGTTCCTGTGGATTTTGGGGCGTGTGGGAAGGCTGAGCTGGTGGCATCACAGTGTGACCGTGTCTGGGGTCAGAGAAGTGATTAGTTAGTGAATATTCACTAAGATGCTGGGCTTGAACATGAACGGTTATGGTCCTCGTGGTGTAATATCCCTGAAATCGGTGGATACTTCCCCTCTCCTTGGGGAGGAGGAGACAGAGGAACCAGATGCCCAGAAGCTTCATGAGCAGCAAATGTAGGGATATTACACAGGCTGGGAAAGGGCACTTTTTGCTGTTTCTTGTGCCAGTTATATTTATTTCTTTTAATAACTGTGCTTAAAGCTTTTCAGCAGACTAAGACATGCTCACAGAGGACTTTGCCTCTTGCCTCTGGGATACAATCCTTTCATCCCAACCGTCTCCCAGCTGCAAGCTGCAACGATCTAAACTTTCCTACAAATTGCTGGTATTAATCTGTGTGTCCTGCTCTAAACTCTGCCTTCCTCGAGGCAGAGCGAGCAACAGCACTCGGCTCCCCCCTGCCCGGCTGCTGGGATGCGGGAAGCTCCCCTGGGCTCATCCTGAGCGCCCGAATCCGCAGAATCCGGGAAGGGAGAGCTCTGAAAATACGCCTAGAGGTGGGCAAAGCGAGAGTTGGAAATGCAGGAGCTGCAGAAAGCAATAGTCTGTGTCAGGGATGGAGAAGGAGGGAAAGGGAAGGTCAGCTGCTGCTCTGCACCATGCGGGGAGATGTTTATTCCCCAATTATCCTGCTGTTTATTCCCTGATATCCCAAGTTGTGCTTGCAGGTGGGATTGCTCTGCCTCCCGCCATCACAGGGCAGCATTTCAGCAACGTTTCCCTAAGTCAGACCGTATGTGAGGTTAAACGTAGGCGTTTTTCTCGGGTTCACCCTGTCTCGCTGGTTCTGCCTGATGTTCTCCCGCCGAGGCAGAGCTAATTGGGGCAGATTGCGGGTGCTGATGAGGCTGCTATTTCAGGAGCAGCCCGATTGCGGCCTGCCTGTTGCTAGTTAAACAAACAGTGTCATTAAGCCGCTGCTTTGTTACCACTTGCATTTTATGCCATTGCATTATCATATTAAAAAGATTTCCTCTCCTTAATCTTCCCATCAAGAACAGGCAAAGAAGCGGCTCCCCAGGCTGCCGCTTCACGGAGACGGAGACCGCGGTGCCGCCTGCGCAGTGACGTTCTCACTCTTGCTGTTGGGAACCTTTTTATCAGTTGCTAATTGAAGGAAATCGCTCCTGCAGTGACCACATACATGGCAGTGCAGGGACTGTGCAACACGTTCTGCCCTTATAATTTAATGACCTCAAAATGTCCCTTGTTTATTCATAAAACACACCAGACGAGGAGGGATCGTGGCGAAGGGCTGAGGATGAAGCCTTGTAACATTTTCCAAGTGTTTTTTTTCTGGGTGAAATTTTGAAGGTGTTTGGTCTTTAAAGCAGCAGCATTAACTCCAAATGGACCTCTGGGCACTTAGTGGCAAACAGTAATTGCAAGCAGAGGAACCCAGTACATCAACCACATGAAACAAGCATCCTAAATATGTAGTAAAAAGCCAAATTGCTGTGCTTACTGCTCAAAGACGATTAGTAAAGATTGCCTTTCTGTAGGACCTGTCACCTGAGAAACTTGCTGCTGCCTCCATGCAATGTATGTCAGAGTGTGATTGATTCTGATATTCCGGGCTAAGAAATATTATGGCACTTTTTAATCCACCTGCTGTTATCATCCCGGCAAAGAACCTGCCGCTTCCCGGGCGCTGCCTGCCCCAGCTGGAGGGAAAACAGGAGCCTAACCTGGATTTATCCATGCTAGACAGCCCCTGCGTGCTCTGTTATTGGGAGGAAAAGCAACACCAGACTTCACAGTTATTTGGAAGGGGCTCTGAGAGCACCTGTGTTCCTCAAAACGGCTTTTTAGTGCACCCTGCAGTGTGTCTCTGCAGTAAATGAGCGTTGGTCCCTGCAGAGACCCCAGGATAGAGTGCAGGGCGAGGGGACGTGCAGGCTGGGTGCCCGTGCGGCACCTCCTCCCTCTCCTCCCTTGTGTGTGAGTCAGGCGTGAACCCAGAGGATGCAGAATACCTGACATTTCCATTAGTGTGAACAGCAGAAACCCTTTTCAGTGAAAATGGGATCTGGTTTCGTGCTAAGACTGTCTTATTAATGTAGCTTGGGAAAATGTAACGAAGGTTTTCAGGGTTTTGCTCTGAAATTTTGATTCCTTTCAGAGGAGGACAAAAATATAAATATTGAAAAGAATGTGAACTCTTAATTATTAATAATCTCTAAGTTGAGTCTCATGATTCGACCTTTTAACACGATAAAGATTTTGTCTTGTCTTCTACACTGTGCTGTTCTACTCCTCCTTTGCCTTCCAATGTGCATCCTGAGATTCCGTAAGAGCCAAATTTGCCAGGTTTCTTGGGTACCAAAAGATGCAGGAGGGTGGACACTCACATTTGCAAAACAATCCAATTCTGACAGTGCTGGAAGCTATTGTATATGTNAAAAGAATGCTAACTCTTAATTATTAATAATCTCTGAGTCTCATGATTCAACCTTTTAACACGATAAAGATTTTGTCTTGTCTTCTACACTGTGCTGTTCTACTCCTCCTTTGCCTTCCAATGTGCATCCTGAGATTCCGTAAGAGCCAAATTTGCCAGGTTTCTTGGGTACCAAAAGATGCAGGAGGGTGGACACTCACATTTGCAAAACAATCCAATTCTGACAGTGCTGGAAGCTGGGCCCCTCTGTTGTATATGTCACTCATCCCAAAAATGCACACGTGCTTTTTAAATCAGCCCGTAAACCCGTGAGAGACGTCGTGTGCAGGCTGGGAACCTCACTGACATTCACTCAAGGATCAGGGTTGCAGTTTGGGCTTTTGGGACCTTTGCAAGCCAGTATGTTTGTAGGTCTGTATTTATCTCACATGTTGTAAGACCAAGCCCCAGTTAACTTTGCTTTTTATTTTTGTAACCACCCAGATTATCGCGTATCAGCCCTATGGGAAGTCGGTGGACTGGTGGGCGTACGGAGTGCTGCTCTACGAGATGCTGGCCGGCCAGGTAGGACCACGTTCCTGCGTGCTCATACCCACACCTTGCCCGTTCCCCCACGCATCCAATACCAGCTGCTTTTGCCCATTTTCAAGTGCACTGATGGGCTAATACCCATCACTGTGTCTTGCCCCATGCTGGGGATGGTCCCTCTCCCCATAATTTGATGTGCAGCGTGTCGGGGTGCCCGGGGCACCGCAGAGCTCCCCCGGTCTGTCTTGCAGCCGCTGCTGCTGCGATGGCCACAGAGGGTTGCTGAAGCATCACAGCCTGTGGCCTTTCCTGCCAGCATCATCTCTGTGCACTCTTGCCTGTCGCTGCCTCCTCTGAGTATATTTAGGCTCTTCAGAGCGCACCCACCCAAGCAGGCACTGCCTTGAGGGGGGTTTTTTTGTCCTGAAATGATGTTAGAAATAGCCATCATCAACCCTGAATGGGAGACACTTGAACAGGAAAATGCGTGTCAAATGGAAGGAATAGCATTCTGTTGTGTGAAGCCACACAGAAGAGTGTTTATATGCTCTGCTTTGCAGTTAAATCACAAGAATAGGCCTTTTGCATAGTGTGTCCTAGGGGTAAAGTATGGGTCTCGCCCATACGCTTAGTTACAGACCCCTTTTTCTGCATGGTTGAGACCTGCTCTCTGAGTCACTGAAACAGAAGAGCAACTCTGTAGTGCACTAAATGGAAGATAAAAACCCACTTTAAGGAATTCAGTTCCTGTCCTGAAGTGCAGAAGGTTTATGCAAGTGGCTTTCAATGAATTTACCAGGTGAAGACAGAAGGGGGCTTATTAAAAAATAATAATAATTCACCTGCAATTTATTTTTAACAGCCTCCCTTTGATGGAGAAGACGAAGATGAACTTTTCCAGTGCATAATGGAGCATAATGTCTCCTATCCAAAATCACTCTCCAAAGAAGCCGTCTCCATCTGCAAGGGGGTGAGAAAGATATTTTTCATCATAAGGTTTCTTTTCGGCAGTCTTTTTGGCAAAACATGTCAGACGTAATATTTCTAAGCACAACTCCTGTCGGGCTGCGTTAAGCTGTACTGCGTTATGGCTGTCATTGCTGGGTGTCACGGATGAGTTTTCAACTGTTCCCTCTTCACATGCTTGTTTTATGGTAAGAACAAGGGTCAGGATCAGAGGCTGCCAGATCCAAAGCAGGACATGGAAGCAGGACGATGGTGTGATGGGATTTCTCAGCACACTGGACATGAGACGTTGCAATGAGCAGGCTGCAGGCCAGACCCTGTCCGCCTCATCAGAGTAATAGTTAATAGAGTCACTTTATAATGTAGGCAAAGAGGAAGCTGTGTGAAAATCTTCAGTGTAAACACAAGGAAACTGGGAGGAAATCCTTATCCAGACCTAAAATTCATATCTGATTCTAGAGATTTTATTTTTCTGGGTTTTTTTTTTCAAGGAAAGGGATAGATTTGACTTGAGGGGATTAGCTCAGGAAAAAAAAAAGGAATTCATACTCCCTGGAGTATGAATCCCTGGAGTCTCTGTGTTCTGCAGCTTTTCCAAAACACGATTTATAAAGTCTTACTTTGATGTCTCATGGTGAGAAAATATCAGTGCACTTAAGTGTCAATGACCTTGATGTTTACTTTCTTCCTTTCACCTGCAACTGTGTAGGAAATACTGTGCATAATCTGGATATTGATGAAAACATCAAGAAAAAGCTATCTAAAAGCTATTTAGATAGCTTTTTCTTGATGTTTTTCCTTAAAGGATTAATACAGCTAATACAAGAACACTAATTTTGGAGTTTATCCCAGCATAGATTTGCTGGTTCTGGCCAACTAGACATGCTGTGTTTTGTAAAGTACACACAGATTGCGTGCTTTGAGGTGAAAACTGTATATTTGAGCAGTTTCTACTCAAGCAGCACATCCAGAGTCTGGTCTAATTGCCCTGCTCTGTGCTCTTCTCTGCTGCCGAGACTTTCGTACCAGCTCATTACCTAAAAGGAGTTGTAATTGCATCGCCCTGCCGGGCTTAGGGTCAAATATGAGACTCGATGCCTTTGAGGTCTGCTTTAAACTAACAGATTAACTCAGGGCTCCAGTTATCGCTGGACCTGAGCTGAGCTGGGCTGGGAACTGGGCCCTGAAGCCAGGAGCTGGCAGCAAGCTGGGGACAGGAACATCACGTTCCAACACTTAATGCTGCTGGAATCGTTATCCTGGATCACCTGCTGTCAAAGCGAGGGTTTTCGACGAGTTAGCAAAAATAACCAGAGCTGTTACCGCATTGAAGACTGATGCGGCCCTGTCACAGAGCGCAGTCTACTTCCTGCAGGCTGCCTCGATCATTTTTATTTTAGCTTCAGACCTGGAATGGGATCAAATGAACATTTGGATGGAGGCTAAGAGACTAAAGCTGAGGTTTTAAAAAGATGTGTTAAGGTATCGCTCCTAACAACATATTAATCTTATATAACATGTAAAAGAGCTTTAAAAAGTCCTTGCAATCCTAGCACTGAGTGCTGAAGGCTACACTGCTCAATTCCTAATGCTTGTATTAATTGACAGCCAGTACTCGAAGGAGCCTGCTAATTAGCACATAACTGCTTCAAAGTATGCAATGCAGATGCCTTTTATTTTTTGCTTTTATCCAAGTGTGCTTTATCTCTGCAGCTGGGTTTAGCACTGCCCATGATGGCATTAAGGATGCAAGAGAGGAAACACATTAGATATTGTCAGCTGGGTGCCAAGAAATTGTAGGCTCTGTAATGAGATGTCCTGAACATGCCCGGAAAGATTAAAGGAAGGTTGTACTTCATACGACTTTATATAATGGAATTTATTAAGTTTAATTGCTTGTCGGGGCAGCACAGAAGCTGTTGGGAGATGTGCAGGGCCGAACGGAGAGCGCAGAGGGTAAAAGCGGGAGCAGATCCGCAGCGGCCGGGACGAGCCCCGCGCACGCGGTGCCAGACGGTGCCTAAGGAGGAAACTTCCCGGTGCAGCCTCTGCTGCTGACGTGCAGCCATCAAAAGATGAAAGTAGTCTTCAAAAAAAGAATTTAACTTTTCATAACAATTTTATTACCAATTTGCATCTCAAGGAGAGGAGCAGCAGCTGCGATCTGTGGCAAGATCTGTCACGCTGTCACTCCCGTGTCACGTTCGCTCATTTGGTGTTTTCTTCCTTGACAGCTAATGACTAAACATCCCGCAAAACGCCTCGGCTGCGGCCTTGAAGGGGAGAGAGACATCAGGGAACACGCTTTCTTCAGGAGAATTGACTGGGAAAAGCTGGAAAACAGAGAGATTCAGCCGCCTTTCAAGCCTAAAGTGGTGAGTGAGGTGCAAGATGCTTCGCTGGCTCCATGTGTCATCCGCACTCCTGCTTTTCCATGGGGTTTGATTAAAGCTGGCTTGGTGCTGCTGCAGATCTGGGACACTTCTGAAATTAGGCATTTTGGTTACAACAGGTCAATCTGTAAATTCTCTGATGCTTTTGCAACATGTAGCATCCTAATGTGGGTTCGTTTGCTCCTTGTCAAAACGTCTCACTGCGTCGTGCCTCCTGACCGGACATCGACGCAGTCCAGGGTAGGTTTCCTCCACGTTGGACTGCACTGCACAAGGCTTTTGTATTCCCCATCTTAGAGAGAAAGAACCCAAACCTGCTGACTTTGAAAATGGATGGAGGAAAAAATCTGTATTATTCCTGCAAAGAAAAGATACCAACAATTTCCTGTAGTGACACATGCACCTCCCGCAATTCAATCATCTCATTTGTTTTTAGTGTTTATTGCTGTTTCGCATATTTGTGTCCACGGGAATAGTTTAGAAATCCAAACAAGTGAAAAGATGCCTTTACTGCAAGAACTGTTGTGTAATATAATTTGAAGATAATACAGTTTCTTTCAGTATGTACCATACTTTATGGACATGAAAAGAAAAAAATATTTGGATACAAGAATAAAAGCTTTTCATTGCATGCTTTTTGTGGCAAAATTAAAGCTGATATTAAAGCACATCTACTTTCTCAGCCGTAAATTTTATCATTTAAGGAGCTGAGTGCTAAAAAGTATCATCAGCACAGAGGTGCTAAAAGCTTGAAATAGAGCTTGCATCCATCACGACACCTTGTTGCACATTATGGGCCCTGTGCAGAACAGCTGCGCTGTTGATCATGACTTGCTTTATTTTATAGAGGCTGCTAATAAAATATACTGAGAGAGTCCAGGCATTCACATGAAGCCTAATTTTCTCAAACAACAATCATTTAAAATCCAAGCCTGATATTTTCACACCCTTTGTATAACTGGCTTAGCAACATACTGTGATTGCTTTTTGCTTTCTAAAATCAATATAAATAGAATCAGCACAGGAACCACAATCTGTTTATAGAGGTGGACGTAGGTACGGGGTTTGCTTTGTTTCATTTCAGAAAACTTTGCTAGGGGGAACTGCTGAGGGGAGTGCATTGCTACAGAATAAACCTTAAAGCCCTGTGGACTTAAGTTTTAGATATTTAAATACCTTAACTTCCACTTAGGTTTAACTTGCTCAAATGCTTCATTAATCTTAGGAGCATATAAACACATTAAATATGGAAAATTTTACCAAAAGTTCCCCTCTGTGGCATACAGCCAGTGCTGTGGGGTCTCTTACGTGCTATAAAGAGCAATTAAATAATTCATTTCAGATTTTTAGTGTGAAAATACTTGGAAGACTGTATTTACAGTTACAAAGTTGGATAGTTTAGCTAAGGCTGGTGTTTGGCCTTACTCTATGCAGTTTCACAGTGCAGCATTCGGCTTGATATAGAAGATATAGGAGGTCCATACAAGTAAATACCCTGTATCCACCAAGCAGGAGTCTGCTAATAAGGATATTACACAATAAACTATAAATAAACTAAGAAATTTCCATGTAGTTTGCTTACAAGCTCACAATCTGAGACACTTTCCACAATGATTAAGGCACAAATGTCCTATAAAAAACCTGTTCCCTTCCAGACTGACATTTCACAGGCTACAGCCCTCGCTAGCATACCTTGGTAAAAAGGTCATTTAACTCACATTTGTAAATATAAGTTGTAACTGTCACATATTTCCAGTTCTGTTTTCATATTGTGTTAACGCTGACAATAACAGTGTTAAAGTGAAGAAAAATACACACTTGAAAATGCAAAATTGTTGGTAAATGATTACATTCGAATGAAAAATCCTTGTGTTTCACATGAGCTTTTTTCAGCTCTACTGCTATAAGCAACAGTGGGATCTGATGGGGTCAGGGAGTGTGGGTTTAATACACAGCTCGTTTGATGATCTTCCACTTGCTGAGAAAATCAGCCTGGCCATAACTTTATGGAAGCAGGAGACATGGTTGTAAAACAGCTTTTTAGTAAGAAATCTTCCCAGTAAAAATACCCCTTTTGTTGCCACTTTCAATTGGCTGGGCTGCCTCTAAAGAAGTTTGTTAATTTGGAGATCCATCAACTTTCAAACAACGAGGAGTTTTACCCCATCTCCAAGTTCAACTCTGTCGTTCTTGTTCTCCAGAGGTTCGGTACCAAAATGCACTGGCTTCAGTGGGCCGCAAGGTATTCGGTGAGCACCCGGGTGACCAAAGCAGACTAACATTCGTCCTTAACCCGTTGCTGTGTCCCTCTGCTTGCCGTTTTGTTGGGCCTTTTGTGGGCGCTGCAGTCCAGGCCTGAGCATGCGGTTTTCAGCTGCAGTAAAAAACAACTTGTGCCCAAGGCAGCAAGAGCTTGGATAGGATAGGATGGCATAGGATGGAATGGGAGGGGATAGGATGCCCAGGTGCAAAAAACCTGGAAATTTTAACTGAGCTGCTTTAAGACTGCATATGAGCTACACCCATTCCTTGATTTCCCTTAATTGAATTCCCTTAAGAACCCCTACGTTAATGTTAGGACAGTGTAGTCAAAGTTTATGGATTAACAGGAGTTGCGTAGAGTTACGCAGTGAAAAATCAAAGCGTATAAATGAATTTGGTTAAGCTTAAGATTGTGAAGGAAACAAAAGTTAACCCAAAACGTTAATTTTGCACTGTAAAGGTTTTAAGACAAATCAGGTAAAGTCTCTCTTGCCAATACACGTCCCTAAAGCCATTGTCTCAGTTCTTTATCTCAGTAGTTCAGGATATCTCAGCCTCTTCACCTCTTGCTTCGTACTGATGGTTTGAAAATATTGCAATTCTGCTTTACATCAGAATTCATGTATTAGAATTTCTGTATTTGCTTGGGTTTTATTTATTAAAAACTCAGAAAAGAAAATCATATCCTAACTACTTGTAAAAAATGTGGGAAAAACCTATAATTATCCTGGGAAATTTGTAGAAAGATCCAACTGCTGCTGTACTGCTCATGTTTCTTTTTCTTGCTTTTTTCTTGCAGTGTGGCAAAGGTGCTGAGAACTTCGATAAATTCTTCACGCGAGGACAGCCAGTGTTAACCCCCCCGGATCAGCTGGTCATCGCTAACATAGACCAAACGGATTTTGAAGGATTCTCTTATGTCAACCCCCAGTTTGTACACCCCCTTTTGCAAAATGTAGCATGAAACAGCAAAACAGGAACAAATCATACAAAGGGAAATGATCCTGAACCCTAGAATTTTTAGGCCTTTACCTTGTTGATTCCGTTTGGGCCTGAAAATTGTGGGGTTGGGGAGCTTAAGGTGGGGGAAAGGCCACTAATTCAGGATTTTGGCTTTGCAACTGAGATGTTACATTAACGGGAGATTAAGCAGTACACAGTGCCCATTTATTCTGCTACAAGTCACCACTGACTCATCTAAAGTTTACCCTTTTTTTGGTACGTTATATGTTTTTGTAACTTCCACTATCCTTTTGCTCCCTTTTCCGCTCTACTATGTTAGAAATATAACATTGATCTAAAAAAAAAAACTTGAATATTTAGTCCTTAAATGCGGATGCCGTGAGATAGGAGCAGGGGGGTCCAGGAGAGCCTCTTCCTGCTCCTCATCCTGGGATTTCAAGAGGGCAAGAGCACAAGTGACCACATGGCAAGAGAGGCCTTCCCACTGGGGAAAATCCTTGGAAATTGTTGCTGAAAAAAGAGGAGAGGAACGAGCTGGTAGGGAGCTGGCAGTGAGGGGGGATAAAATGCAAGTAGCCCCTGATCCTGTAAGCAACACCAACCTTAAACCATCCTCAGCAGTGGCCACATCGCTAGGATCTTTGCTAAGTAGCATGTGATAAACTCAAGGGTGAAATTTTGTCTTTAATAATAATAATAATAATAGTAATAATTCTAATAATATTTTTGTGAATTTTAATCTCCATGAGATTATTCTGTGATCCAGGGTGCCATTGTTTGTTCAGTTAATTTAATTTTCACCACTCCTCAAGTTTACTGTTAACCAGTTCTACTAACACCAATATTTTACTATGAAATTTGCTAACCTGGAATGTAAAACAAAATTGTAAATCCTTCCATCTTATTTACTTGGTTTTATTTATAGACTGCAGTATAGGGCAGTAAATGAAAGAAGGCATTATATATAGTAAAATAACAAAAAGAATGTAGCCCCGGATGACTTCCTGATTTCTCCAGAATAACTTCTGAAAATTGGGTGAGAATTAGTCTTAAAGTAATCAATTTTAATTTAGAACACTTGGGGCTGTTGAATAATGAAGCCTGAAAGAAGAAGCACCTAACAATTGTTTTATCGATAGAAGGGAAGTTAATGCATTTTACATATGCTTCATGCAATTAATTTTGCATGTTTAGTAATAACTCTTAATAATAAGGGTTAATAATAAGCAAATCTATATTATTGACATAATCGTATCAAGCATAAAGAGTATTATAAAGTTTTATAAAACAAATTGTGCTTTATTTGTGAAAGTTCTTGTTCTTAATGATGCTATGATTTAGGTTTAGCTCACTGTTTTATTGCTATTGTTCTGTTTTTTATTTTAGATTTTGGATATTGTTAATGGCTTATGGTATAATCTGTTTTGTTTTGGTTTTTTAATGTTGATCTACTTTTAAAAAATAATTGCTACCTACAGGTTTTATACAGGCTCCAATGAGGCTATCATTTCACACCTGCTTATTGCTTACAGAGAAGGAACTAGACATTATTTGCAACAGTGAACTCTGTAATCACTGCAGTCTTCTCTCCTATCACTTAGTTTTAAAAATTTGATACTTCCTCTTACAAGTTCCCAGAAGATACTAATTCAAATAGCAGTGAATACTTTTGTGCACATTTTGGTTTTGTTACAGCATGTGAAATAGTAGTCAGTGCATTTTTTTCCTTTTCTTTCCCTCTGCCTTGTTGCTGTTAGCGGCCACGGGCACTTTCTGCCTGTCCGGTGCATGGCGATGCCAGGAGCATGACGTCTCTGTTGCTGCATGCAGACTGATTACAGTTTTTTCCAGCATGTAAACATACTCCAAGTAAGATATTTGCCATAAAAGACTTAAATTTGTACTAGAAACTGTAACTGGGGTGGGGGGGAGGAGGGGCTACTTTCTAATCTTTTTTTGTTATAATAAAACATCTAACCTGTGCCAAAGATGCTGTTAGAAAAGCCCATCCTACGAGCGGTCACGGCGCAGGGGAGCTGCCGTGGGGTGTCCTCCTGGCGCCTGGCGGTGCTTTTGCCCGCAGAAACTGTGTTTTTGGTGCACGGGAGCTGGGATTTGCAACACTCCAGAGTTTGGCTTTCACGAGGGACAGTCCCGTGGCAGCCACGCTCCGCAAGGTCCTAGGAACAAAACCAGACTGTGCTAAGGCATGAGAAAAATACATTTGCTACCAAGAGGTGTTTACCAACATACAAATACTCAGATGTTGCCTAAATAACTCAAAATAATTTTAAAAAATCGAGGTAAAATTTTTAATAATTTCTGTGTCAAATATCAGCCAGGTCTGGGAGTTAATTTTCTTTTTTGTATATTATATACCTTTAAAGTTGTGGGTATTCACCGTAAAGCATGTGGACATGTACAGCATTTGATGACTTTTTACCTTTTTCTAAATATTACTAGCCTGCCATAGTTTAGGAGCGTCAGGGTATCATACTATAGAATAAAATAGATTCAAGAGGTTACTTAGGTGCAGATTTTTAATAGATAACTCAAGTTAGTAAGTAAACCTGCTGGGAGCAGGCACTACATGTGTTTTACGAATGTGAAGAGGAGACTTTTGCAAAGGAAAATACAGGGAGAAACGGCCAAGCACAGGTTTGGGAAGCAGGAATGGGATAAAGCTGACCCAATAAGGCCTGGCAGGTGAGGTGAACCGTTCTGGTTTTGATATGAACTGTAAAGCAAAGCCCAGTTTTAGGCTCAGCCTAAAGCCTAACGCTGAAGCCGCTCTGACATCTGAACAGAGCTGCTCGTTCTGTGGCTGCTTCTCACTAGTTTCTTGGGCACTTGTGCTTGTTCTGCAGGTTTTCTGAGGTCAAAGCAGGAATTGCTCTTAAAGTTGATACCTCAAAGTCCTGTGCTTGGAGATCTCATGTCTCTCTAGGGATGTGTAAGGCTTCCTAAAAGGTCCTGTGAACTCATGGTCCTGCGTGAAAACGAGACAGCATAAAGCAGGGCAAAGGGGTTGGGTATTTGCCTTCCTCCGTGACTTAAGGTACCAGTTCACATGCGACCGCTGGCACCTGGACAGTCCTTGAAAGAGAACTCAACAGTTTGTTCATTGCACAGAAATTTATAGCAGCAAGTAAATCCTGAAGTGTCCAGCAAGCATGTTCTTACTTTTTTAATACATAAGTTACTTACGTAAGATTTTTCACAGATCTGGCTTTCTAGAGAACATTTGTTAACAGGGAAGGAGGCATTAGAACTGCTTTTCTTTCACTCACATTCAATAGCAACAGTAATCTTAACACCCACGGCTTTACAAAGATTGCTAAAAGTAAAATTGGGAATAATGTTGCGCTGAGGCTGGGGTGGAAGTTCGGGTATCCCACGTACGCCCCAGTGCCAAGTGCTTTTGGCTCCCGAGAACCAAGCGCCTGGCACGTGCAGAGACGATGCCCAAACCTTTTGGGTGTCTTTAGTGCATTTGTACGACGTGACTTGGGGGGAAACACTCAGAAGACTTAAACAGGTTGCTAAAAGTTCAGGTTTATGTAGAATTTCAATTGTTTAGAAAACGTTTTGTATTCATAAAGCGAACCTAAAATCTCATGTCATTAAACAGTGTTCTGGTTTCCTTCAAATTAAAAACACCCCCCAACCCCTTCTCGATACTGCTTTCCTTTTAAGCTACTTGCTGTGTTGTTTCTAAGATACAAGTGCTGTGTCAGTTGATGATTTGTTAGAAACTGCTTCACTTTGTAGAGAGAAAGTTCTGTTTCCCAGGCTGAAATAAAAGGAGGCTGCGTTACCAAGCGAGCTGTGCCACCAGGACCTTCTTTCCTTTCGTTCCTGCACAGGACACGTACTTAAAACTTCCCTGCTTTTTCAGGGGTTAAATGAGACTTTCCTGGTTCCGGAGCGTGATGATTCCTTATTGGGACACAACGTGGGGAGCGTCTATCGCCGCTTGGGGCGGCGGGGAAAGAGCAGGGGTTGCAGTGCAGCCCATGCCCGAGGAGCAGGGTGCACATTCCTGCAGTGAAATACTCCATCCTAACCCCATTTCAGGGAAAACTTAGTTTAGCTTCCTGATCCTTCATACTTTACCAGAGTATCATTGAATTTCTTTTTACACTCTGAAGAGAGTTGATCTGGAAATCAGCTGTTAGTTTAAAAAAGAACTCCTATTTGTAAAAAAGTTAGGGCCTTTGCAATCTGTCCTGTCTCGCAGGGTGAATTCAACTGCATAACACAGAGCTCTTGTAAAATTAATAAGGGCAAGCGAGAGAGGAACTTGTTTTCTAGCGAGAAAGCTGGTGTGTCCACGGTGCCACCTTGAACCACCCCGTGCACAATATGTCCTTTCNCCTGATCCTGATCACACTTCACCAGAGTATCATTGAATTTCTTTTTACACTCTGAAGAGAGTTGATCTGGAAATCAGCTGTTTAAAAAAGAACTCCTATTTGTAAAAAAGTTAGGGCCTTTGCAATCTGTCCTGTCTCGCAGGGTGAATTCAACTGCATAACACAGAGCTCTTGTAAAATTAATAAGGGCAAGCGAGAGAGGAACTTGTTTTCTAGCGAGAAAGCTGGTGTGTCCACGGTGCCACCTTGAACCACGCTGCGCACAATATGTCCTTTCTCCTTCGGTGCATCCAACATGATCCCGGGTAAAGGCAGAGACACATGCAGGGAGCAGAGGAGGATCCTCCTTACGCAACAAAATCATCGGAAAAAATCAATAGGTCTTTGATATTACTAGAGGGAATACGTGAGTGTTGAGTTTACAGCAGGCTCTGTGAGCTGGCGCAGAACTCCTGGACACACGTGATGTGATTTTGAGCTTAGTCATAAACATAAATTATTGTCCTTAGGTTTTTGTCACTTTATAAGTCTGAGCGTCAGCTCTAGGAACTGTGTTGTCTGTATTGTTCCCTGGGCAGACACCGAGCCACGAAGCAGTAAAATAAAAGTATAAATCTAAAGCACTTTTTCTTCCTCAGCTTCATGCTCCTAGGTGTGATCTGAAAGACTTGAGTGGGGAGGTAAATAAGAATTGACTCCGTGAACGTGTATGATTTCATACCAACCAGTAACTGTGCTGGTAATGACTGGTAATTAAATGGCCTTTTAATGAATAATCAGCAGGGAAGGCCGGAGTGCGCGGGAGCCGCGCGGGGCACGGCCTGGTGCCCTAGGCCAGTTCCTAAACCTCGGCCTCGGTTCCCTCATCTGTCCATGGGGTGACAACACTTACTCACCTCACGGGGGATGTGGGGACTTCTTAATGTTTCTAATGCACTTTTAACCTGGAAAGTGTAAGTATTACTATAATTTTTAGTATTCAGTCAGCTTCATCAGCTCGCACGGTGTTGCTAGATATGCCATGCTATTTCTACTTTTTTATATGACTTTAGTAATTCTACTGAAACTACTCAAAGGAAAAAAAATAATAAAAGAACAGACCTGATCTGTTTCTTACAGAATCTGGAGTATTGCAGAAATATTCTTACAGATTCTGGATTAGATGCTCCTACCTTTTTTCCAATTATTTAGATTTCTATGTGCAATTAAGGAACTCTTATGTAAATGGAAGTCTTGGGAGGATTGTTTCCCGTAGGATGTGATTCCCGATAGCTAACGTCAGTGCAGCTGTTTTTTAGTAATGTTTGCATAACTTATTTTAAAGGAGAAGTGATCATCTTTATGCAGCTGGTCGATCCATGACTCTTACTCCTACTTCTCTTATTCCTCTGTCCTGTATCTTCATCTTTTCTGTTGCTTATGTGTGACACCATAATTCAAGTGGAACAGAAAATCACCATAGAAACTTATGTTTTTTTTTCCTTTTGTTGATTTTGATTGACCAAGACCATATCAACAGACCATTCAGAAAATCTAAACACTGAAGTGTAGGAAGAGTAATAACAATAAAAAATAATAAAAGGCCGGGCACAGAGCCATCTGCAGCCCTTGTTTCCAGTGGAAGCAGATCTGGCCAAGCATCCCTTCCTGCAGGACACACTGGAAAATCTGCAGCTCATGTTACGTTCTTCCTATAGTCATACAGAGCTGAAATAAACATTTCATTAAAAAGTAAAATTAGAGCTGATCTTTATAAACAGGGAGTAACACCACCTTGAACTCATTCATACCTTTAAATATGATTTTAAGACTCCAGTTTTGTATTTATGAAGAGGAGAACGTTATTTTCTTATTTGGAACACTTATTTCCAAGATGCTCCCAGATAATGTGGAGAGGCCATTCACCTTTCATAAAACCCTTTGGAAATACAGCAGGCAAGACTGATGTATAAATTACTGTTTTTTTTTTCTCAATTCTTGATATCTTCGATCTTTGTTTGCATGAAATGCTTTTGTTGAATATTAACTGT
>VWPW01022485.1:0-91142 GCA_013389825.1 Crypturellus undulatus
AGACCTAGAAAAATATCTGAGTTATCCAGCAATCCTTGAGGGTCCATGGATGCTTCTGATTACTTGCAGAGTAGAAATGCCACCAGTGAGGGTTAGTAGCTGATGTTCAAAGCACTCAAAGGGTAGAAGGCAAACTGTGACCACCAAGATATTTCCACACCTTTCTTCAACTCACCTCCACTCTAACTTGCCTCCTCACACTTTTTTTCTGGCCCTTGGCCCCTCTGAATGAAGCCCCAGTCATAACAACAAACGTAATATTTTCCTAGCAATTTATATAGGACATAAACAGTCAAGTGGGGCTGCTGTATGGTCCTCCTCCCTCCGCACCTCATTTTCATTTGTGGTGTGCAAGATTTTGAATGTAGATATTAGTTGATAAAGTATTAAAATGCCATCCTGTTTCCCTACGTGCCCTAAACACACAATTGTAGCATATTCCTTACATGAATGGGACCAGTTGAATTTCATTTCCTAGTGCCAAGTAACACAGCATAAATGTTCCAGAGTGAATTAACATAATGAACACTATATTCTATTGCCCGAATTATTGTTTTCCTCCCCTCCCCATATCACTGTTATTATTAGAATTGTTATCTGACTGTGAAAGCATCTCTCAAGGGACAGGCTTGCCTTACTTAACAACTGCTTCCCCAAGTCCATCAGGCTGGCAACTGCAAAGCTACGATTAGCTTAATAAAAAAGTTAAAGGGAAATGATAAAGCGAATGGAAAATATTAAAGGTGATGAGAAACATAAACATTGCTGGTTAGCTGCACACTATCCACAATATCTAGAAAACATCTATTTCCTGCAGAATCTGAAAGCATTTGCAAAGTCTGCAGAATTGTAAAGAAAAACCCACTACTGTGTACTCCCCATGTCCACAGGGATTTACCATACCCTCGAGAGTTTTAAAGGGCCTTTTAAAGTGCTTTCATTTTTATTTTTGTCTTTTTTTTTCTCCTAAGATGCCTTTGTTTTTTTTTTTTTAACCTGGGAGGCTCATTCAGCAGGTTGCTGTTTTGCTGTTTTCCACATTGTTTTTTTTCTGCTACACGGGGTACAGGGACTTTTCAAACACTGAAGAAGCCCAGGTGTCTGTTTCAAGAGCTTGCAGACACAAAAACAGATACTCAGGTTGTCTGACATCTCTGGATGCCTTAATTCTCACCTATCTATACAAGCAATGGGAGGGTATTGAGATTTCCGAGACTATTTTTTAGCCCTGTACAGCACTGAATTTTTTATCTTCTAGATATTATTGAAGAAAAAGGGTGTCCTTTTACCCACACATTGATACTTGACTTAGATCCTCCTCTGCAGGACTTATGCTGTCAAGAACTTCTGCAGTCTCCTTGAAGGAAAATTTAATTCTCTGGTCAACATTATGGTACTAATCCCCATTTTGTCTTAGATTAGGAAAAAATCCAGACAACCTTATCCATTCCCTCTAAACCCAAGGCATAAAAATCCTATGTAGAGTCCTGTTTGATGACAGGGGCTGAAATTTCACAGCTTAATCTCCTTTTCTTCCCTAGACTTGATCTGCCAGGAGAAATTCATGCAAAGCAGAGGAAGGCGCATGAGTAAATGCAGGAGACCAGAGTCTTAGTGGTTTCTAAGCCCAGTGCAGAACTTCTGAATTACCTGGCTAAAGTATTTCCATTTCAAGATTAGGCAGTTCTGTGAGTTCCTCGTTGAGACACACAACTGTTTAGTACATGGGTCCTTAGTCCTCGGGAAGGGACAGGGCTAGGAGTTGTGCTATAACTGCTAAGCTGAACATCTAGATTCAATTCTCTCTCAACTCTCACCTAACAGAAAATTACTGCAGCCCCAAATCTGCTTTAATTCATCCACGGAGAAGATAAGCTCTGAGGCACTGCTAGACTGGTGCTGGGCTCTGAAATACCATCTACCTCCTACACGCCCAACTCCTTGTGTTGGAAGTATGTGGCTTTATGTCAACAGAAAAACATTCTCTGAGAAGGTTANGACTGGTGCCGGGCTCTGAAATACCATCTACCTGTTCCTCCTACATGCCCAACTCCTTGTGTTGGAAGTATGTGGCTTTATGTCAACAGAAAAACATTCTCTGAGAAGGTTATTTTCCCTTTATTATTTGCAACAGAAATTCAGCCATTTTGTCCTATTTCAATAGCACTAAATGGAGGGTATAGAATTTATTTTTTTTGCCCATGAATAATAACATCAAAAAGGTTTACAGCAGCAATTGTTAAAGGAATGAAGACAAAGCTGAAAAATAAGAAGATGGAATAGTAGTGTGATATACATAGTGGCAATTCTCTATGATACCCCATTTTGGTTTCCAGCTGTTAAATATTTGGCTGGATCTCTATCAATTCTTGCGCAGAAAAGAGATTGTTATCTGCTGGCACTAATTATAATAATTTTCCTCCAGGCTACTGTTTGAATTGGAGCCCAAGATGATACTCTCATTTTTACTACCTGACAAGTGACTTGCACAATGAGTTTACATTTCTTTTTCTTCTCCTCAGTTACAGTTCAGCTTTGTTTTGAGATTTTCAGTGTCCACTTAAAGATACCCTGCTGCAAATTCCAACAAACTACAGAAAAGTGCCTGGACTTAGTCTTTAAATATTTCCCTCCTACCAACAAGGTCAGAGAGAAAAGAGAAGGAAAGAGGAAATGAGGAGGCAGAGCAGTTTTGCTAGAGTAAATTTTTAGCTTTTAATAGGATAATTTAAAAGCTGATAATATGAAGAAACATTAGATTTTAATGAGAAAATAGAGTCGCTCAGAAGAAGGCAGATGGCCCGATGAAAACAGAAACACTGGTGATTAGCAATCATTCCATGCTGGAGAATTTACTCAGGCTTTTTAAAGTCAAAAGTCACTGAAATGCACTAAAAATGGCACATGCAGGAAGACAGAGGGAATGCTGAGTGGCTTCTCCCAAAGATGTTTTTGAAGAAAGCTCCACCATGTAAGTGTAGGACTTAGAGGAAGAGAGATGAAAAATAAAAAACCTCTGTTCATGCCTTTCGGTGTGATGGATGCTACAAGCTCGGTAGGATTCCTCCATTTTGCTTCCCTGGATTTCAGAGTGCTTTCAAATGATCCGTCTAAGGAAATCAATGGCTATTGACAAGCTCTGTAATTACATTTACAAGCCAAGATTCCTAACCTGCTGCCACTTATTTAAGTGATTACATGCCTTCTAACCTGTTTTGCTAATGATCACCAATGTGTGGATTTAAGCCAAAAATCCAATCACGTCACAAAAGTCTCATTTGAATTTCTGCACAAACGATACTGGTTCTTCTGATCCGTGGGCTGTTCTCCTGAAAGAAAAGCTATGAACGCAGCTGGTTGAAAAATGCAGCTGATGATTGTCACAAACCCTCTTTCCAAATTGGGGCTAAACTTAAATTGGGGCTGAAGTTGAAATTGGGGTGTCAGTCTGTCTGGGGCATCAGTCTGTCTGGGATTTGAGGGTTTAAACTGGGTTCCCAAATCAGTACATTTTCTTTCTTTTCCAATAGGAAAAGAAACTTTTTCTAGTCTGTGGCTGGAAAATATGTCCAAGAGGAAGGAGAACAATATTTAGACTGCATCTCAGCTTCAGTTTTATCATGTGCACGTTTCTTGTCTTTAAGATTATTAGAAGCACTGGAGCAGCTATATGCATATATACATTTGGTGGTGCTATCTCAGCTACCCTTGCTGGAGCCATTATTTTTTTGTATAAAACACTTTAAGGGAGAATGTGTCCATTTAATAAGTAATTTGTGCTCAGAGGATGCTGGAACTATGGTTGTGAAATCTCATAAGAAGATATGAGAGTTGGTACCACATACAGGCAGTAAATTCTCTGGCTGTTCTGCTCTTAGAAATGGAAAAGGAAATGGGAAATCTCGCACACCTAATATCAACTTGCTCGATCTCGTTTGGTGCATTCTGCCAACTTAAGGGATAAAACTTAGGAGAGAAAAACTGAGAAGGAACTGTATTTCAGCTAAATTTCAGAAACTCAGTCTATTTTGGGAGTAAGTACCTAAAACTATGGGTAAGTTTAATATTCTTTTGTTGAAACAAAAATCTGTACATATCACTGCACATATTATTATTAAAGCCTCCAAAAGACAGTGGCAAAATCTGTGTATGAAATATCTGTTTCTACATAATTTCCCTTCAGAAACCCATGAACTTCATCTAAAACCAGTAAAAATAAAATATACCCTGAATGCTTTCAGCTCTGAGTCAATGGAAAGAGCGGAGCTGGTGCATTCAGTGATCAGAGGAACACAAGTGTCCCCAATACCTGCTACCAGTGCAGGTTACTGCACTACGTGGCAATTGCTGCTAGAATGCCTTCTGCTTCCTAACCCTTACTATCTAGTAGCAACTGCTACAGAGCTTGCACACTGCTGATTTCACCTGCCACAAGTGAAGTTGTTGTGTAGTAAGAAGAAATACATATGACTACATGCTTCTGGGTTGCATCAGACGTTTACTTATTTATTTATTTTTGCTTTCCTGCATACAAACTTTCATAGAGATTCAAAGAAAACCTGTGTTTTTAAGGAAGTATTATTAGTTTAAACATACAGAATTAACTGAAACAATTATGAAATGAGAGAGAAAAATTCCAAAATAATTTCCAAAAACTAGAGAAATACACATCTAACTACTGCACCTGAAATTTTCCCCATTACAAGCAGGAAGCACTGCCAATAAATCACAGGTGGCCACACTCCATGCACAGGTGAAACAAATAAAACGGGTTGTTTTTGGTGGTTCTGAGGCTTGCANCTGCATACAGACTTTCATAGAGATTCAAAGAAAAACTGTGTTAAGGAAGTATTATTAGTTTAAACATACAGAATTAACTGAAACAATTATGAAATGAGAGAGAAAAATTCCAAAATAATTTCCAAAAACTAGAGAAATACACATCTAACTACTGCACCTGAAATTTTCCCCATTACAAGCAGGAAGCACTGCCAATAAATCACAGGTGGCCACACTCCATGCACAGGTGAAACAAATAAAACGGGTTGTTTTTGGTGGTTCTGAGGCTTGCAAGCACAAGTGTGTGCATGCATATATATTTTTAGCAACATTATTTGTCATTTTGGAGATTTGCAAGAGTGAAAAGAAATCCACCCCTGCAGTGCTGCAAGAAATGTCATGTAACAAAAAATGTCTCTGTGAACTCTAAATACTTACTCTTTCAGAAATATGGTTTTCTGGCTCGCTACTTTCCACAAGTAGGTAGCAATGGAAATAGGGTTGAGAGATGAGTACAGTTATCAGTCTGCCCTGATATTTGAGCACATTAAGTAGAGGCAGGTGCTACAAGGAGTGCTGAGAAAGGACAAGAGAGGAGGAACTTTGCTGAGAGAAACCAGGAGTGAAATCGAGCCCTTGATGAAGTCTATGGACATTTTAGTATTCCCTTCAGTGGGCTGAGGATTTAATTTAATAAGCCAGTGAAACATGTAACTCCTCTAACATCATTAAAGCTGCTTTAGTCTGGTATAGATTCATCTCTAGCATATGAATGCGTTTTTGTTCTAGGTCTGTTTTTTCCATCTTGTTCCAATTGTTTTCATTTTCTCCCCTTTCAGCATTGCCAACTCACCTCAGATTAAAGCATTATGAAGACTGACTTACCTGGACTGCTTTTGACATGGGAGGTTTTGCAAAGACTCTTAATTTTGCTCTTTTGAGATGGGTGTCTGGATTCAGGAGCAGAGGTACCCTCTGTAGGTCTATAGTAGCTGTGTATCACTAAGTACCTATATTTTCATCATATCCTTCTCCCTTAAATACTTTTAGGTTGCCAGTGGGATTATGTCTGCCCTGGAAGATGGTTGTTAGCTGTGCCTAGGACCAGACTTGCACGTCTGGTGTCTACATGGAGATGAAGATGATCTTTAATGTAGCCTTGGAGACTTTGTCTTTTATAGCAAATTAGATGGTCCAGGGGCCATTCTTGGTCCATTCAGTTGAATTTTCTTACCATATACACCTGGATGAAGACATGCCAACACCATGATAAGAATCATTCCTGCCTAAGCCAAGCCTTGCATGAAGCTTGAGGATTAGTAGAATGTAGTTTGGGCCAGGTCAAAGTCACACCAGGGGCTAATGATTTAGCAGGAAGGAAGATGTCTGGAATGACCATTCTTGTTTTCTTGTGTCCTGCCTTTTATAGATATAGCCAGAGCATCTGCTGTGTCTGTAGTATAGAATCACCCAGAAAGACTGGTCTTCTGTTGACTTACATTGCTTATAACCATGCGAAGAAAAGCCTGGAAGTTAATTTTTTTTTTTCCCTCCAGCCATTGCCACTAATTGCAAAAATGTCATCAAATTAAAAGCTGGAAAGAAATGCTTCATTAAAAATAAAGTATTTTCTATAATTCAAAATATGCTTTGTTTGAGATAGAGGTGGGGGAAGTAAGATTTTTGAACTGACATATTTTATATAAAAACTGCATTTTGAAAAAAAATCTGACCATAACAATCTCTCTATCTTCAGTGCAAAACAAATTTGTCTGAAATTTGAAAATGTCACAATCTAAAAAAACAATATTTTCTTATACTGCTTGACCAAAGGTGAAAAATTTCTCAAATGAAGGTAAACATTAAGGCTATTTTTACCCCAACTTTGTAAATACTTACATAGCTTCTGTATTTCTTTACATTTCAAAGATAATTTCCATCACTTTCCAAAATCAATAAAATCCAGGAGGAAATTCAGACTTGTACAGTTTGGTTTATATTGCACATTGCGCGCTTTGGGCAAGGTGAAGAGAGATGGGACAGTGTTGTAACCTGCTACTTACCTGGCTAGTATCCACAGTAAGGGCTATTATTACTATTTCCTTGAAAACTTCACTTTATCTCTGGTTAGGAGAAAACCCTTTCTTGGGGATCTGATATGAGCCTTAGTGTCATGCTGGGTCTTGTCTCTTTTAGACACCTTGAGTCTTGTTGAGATCACAGAATCCCAGGATGGTTGAGGTTGGAAGGGACCTCTAGAGATCACCTAGTCCCTCCCCTGCTCCAGCAGGGACACCCAGAGCACGGAGCACAGGGTGGCATCCAGGTGGGTTTGGAAGATCTCCAGAGAAGGAGACTCCACAGCCTCTCTGGGCAGCCTGGGCCAGGGCTCGGGCACCCTCACAGCAAAAAAATTTTTGCTTGAGTTCCCAATGGAAAAGATCCTCCATCCTGTTCACCTCTTTCACTTACCTCCTCTCTGAGATATACTATCCTGTTTCATCCCTATTTTAATTATTAGTTTGGACCAAACCGCTAAGGAGTTGTCTCCGAGGTAGATATTTCCATTGTGCTTTATTTTATTTGGCTCTGGTTTGTTTTGTTTTATTTCCTGTCATGTCTGCTGCAAGGATATCTGTGTAATGAGGTAACATGGAGCACGTACATAGGGAAAATAAAAGGCAGGGTGTTTGCTAAAATTCAAAGCCAAATCTGTTGAGAACTTTGTTGTTTTGCTGTGTAGCAGGGATAGAAAATATGCCTGCTTTTCTGGTATGGAAATCATCTTCAAACTCTACCATCAACATTCATCCCATATCACACCAATTAACAAACTGTGGATAATTGAGAACTCAGTTTGAATGCATAAAGGACCACAAGCATCTAGGTAGTTACTAATAAGGACATGTTTGAAGTAATCACACACAAATTTAATCTTATATTTGCTTTTTTTCCAGAAAGGTGTCTCAATGTTAATTAAATAATTTAGTCCATACTCATTTTTGGGGAAATGAAATTGTTTTAAAAACCTCCCTTTACCATTAAACGTGAAGCACAGATTTTTTGTAATCAATAAAAGAATGTTAGCATCATACTGTGCATTTAAAATGTCACGTTAAATAACTTTTATATCTCTCAATATAATCAAAATTATGTTTTGTATTTCAAAGAGCTACTCTTCGGCTTAGATAGCATTGTAAAAGGAAAAAGCATGAAAACTGCTAAACAAACCTAAGCCTTCCCAAAAATTGCTTACCTGTGCTATTCCTTTGTATTTTCATTTCACAGCAGAATCTTCTTTGGAATTAGAAAGTGAAAACATGGGAAGAGTATGGAAAGCAAATTCTCACAGCATTTTTTAGATCCTTAAGGGGAGTTCAGATTTAAGCCAGACACCTTTAAGAAATACCAATTTTTTATGAGAAGGTTGGCAAGTCTAAATTGATGTCACAATTTTCCAGAGTCCTAACTGATGCTCAGCACAGTTCATAATGCAATAGGGCTGGAGCTGGATGTACTGCAATTTGTATGTGATTACTTCACCCAGCATTACCGTCACAGAATGAGGCTTTATGTAATGGAAAGCATTAACTAAACAGATATTCATATGTGGGAATGATTTATCACAGGTATTTAAAGAACCAGTATTTCCTGTGTTTAACTGGCTTTATGTTTAAGTAAAGCATAGGACCCTGTTCTGACCTTAAACTCTATATCACCACTTCTCACGGTTTTACCATGTGTCATATAATGTATTTTCTAACAGTTGGAATTGAGACCATATGAAAATAGCAGGGGGATTTTGTCCTGTCTTTTTTTTTTTTTTAATGATGGTTTATAACTCACAATTTGGGAGATTAAACTTTATTATGATTTTCACTTGGTGCTCAGCATCCCAGCTGCTTGCTTTGCAGCACTGGCTTCAGAGAAATTTTCCTTTAAAGACAGAGTTCTGCAGGCCAGAGTCTGCTCAAACTCAAAAGTTATCTGTCCCAACTTTGGAAAATGAGCATGGAGAGGGGTCTGCTTTCCCCAAATATCATGCATATTTGATTATTTTCAAATGAGTTCTGACAGAGCTTGTAATGATCCTTTTCTAACAGTTTGCTCTCAAAGATATTTCTTCCTGCTGAACTAAATGCACAGCACTGACCTGTCACTAACTGTACCTTTCACTACCTTTTGATAGCAAAATGCAGAATACAGCCCTGACTTTTTAAAAGCTGAACCTGGAGGGCTCTTTTGAGTCAGGGAAAAGGAGTAGGCGGAAAAGTCTGCATGGAAGCCCACGTTTTCTTTTAATAACATAATTGTAATAAACCTTCCTGCTCTAGGTCCTGTGCAATGAATCCAGGCACTGCAGGGTATAAAAGATGGAAAGAGCAAGTGCTTGAAGTAATATTGACTGAGAATGTGAGAAAAGAAAATGCAAGATATTGTGGGGTCTGAACACATTGTTGGCTTCAGTCATACGCAGTTAAGCCAGAACCAAAGGGTCGGTTATATTATGCACTTCATAAATTTGAGGAATGTTGCTTTCCAAAGAAAAATGAAAGTTGAGGAAGAGAGAGATTTCCCTGGAAACTGAAACAAACAAAAGCAATAACAACAACAAAAATAGTAGTTTTGAGGTTTTTCAACTGATATTAAACTATTGAGTCAGATGTATAACTATAGTACTTAGGCTCCATTAAAAAAGATCAGATCGTGATTGGCATCATAGTTCCAAAGCTGCAAAAAAACAAGACCCTGCTGAAAGATGTAGATTTAGACTTAGGGAAAATGCTATCAGGATGTGTCAAGCTGCAGAAATACTCAAGGCAGAATGAAAATGTTAAAAGGAAATCAAGCTGCAGCTACTCTCGACAGACTGACCAGCAGGAGAGGAAGATGGAAAGCAGGAGGTCATAACAAAGCGAGGAACTGGGAAGAGACGCTGCAGAATAAACATTGAGAAAATGTCAAAGAGAAAAGGTACTTGAAAAGTGGGAGCATGTACAGATCCAGACAACATGCAGCATTTAGAAATAAATACAACCATTTTGCAAGAGTTTTCAGCCAGGAGTAGCAGAAACAACAGCAACAAAAAAAGAACATCTCACGACTCACTGGTCAGGAGACCAGAGAGTGACAAGGTTTGTAGGGACAGGCAGTGCCCTTCAGTGGGCTGACTTATACAGGCAGAAAAATAGACATGATCTTGCACACGCCAGTTCTTTTTAGGGGACAGAGCAGACAGCAAAATGACAAGGAGGAATTCTGCACAGTCTGAAAAATGCCTAGAGAAAGAATCGTGCTAAAATGCCTAAAGAAAGAATCATTAAAAATAGTGAAATACTTATAAATTCTGAACTAACACAGATCACCGTTGGAAAAAAAAGTGAATGAAGCTGTAAACGCATAGAAGAAAGACAAGTATAACTGAGAACTCACAGCATGGATATAATTCTAAGTAAAAGGTTATGTGATCTTGAGCTAGAGTTTAACTGGAACTGATCAAGTCTGTAAAAGGAACTAAAAAGCATCATTAGCTTTAAAAACATGTTCATGCTAGGCTTGACTCAGAGAGTGTACCAGCTGAAGAAGTTTAGAAAATGTAATAATGTAAGTACAGGAAAGGATTATCCAGACTCAAAAACAGCATGGTGTAAATTTGCAGAGACCTCAGCAAAAGGTAAAATATTGCAGAAAGTCTTTAAGACTGTCAGTGTAGGAACATGAGGGGTCTGCAAAAGTACCAACAGCGTATTATTCATTTAAATGAGAATTTTCTACACCCGATGACATAGTATTTAGAAGTACTTGATCACAAGAGAGACTGGAGCATCTGTGAGCTGGGTCCGGGTGAGACCAGAAAGTCCAAGCTGGCAAGGGTGGGTGACAGAGGGGTTGCACATGTGCATGAGCCAGTCAGGAGCCAGATACAGGGTAGACNCTGGGTCCGAGTGAGACCAGAAGGTCCAAGGGTGGGTGACAGAGGGGTTGCACATGTGCATGAGCCAGTCAGGAGCCAGATACAGGGTAGACTGGGAGGCTTTGGCCAGTTATAAGAGGGATTCATAGTATATTCATAAATATTATATATATTTATAGATACTTTTTTCACTAAGAGCTGCACTGATGGGACAATGCTACCTGGCAACTGCTGCACTTTGTGCTAGTCTACAAGTGTGATGGACAGGGCTTCAGAAACACTGTGAAGTTACAAATTTAAAAGGCAAAGACCAGTTTCAAATAAGTTTATTAAAGTATTTGGCCAACTTCAAATTTAAATTTAAAATGTTGTCAGTGAAGTGTTTGGAAGACAAAGGAGTGCCATAATTTGCTCTTGTAAACCGAGCCCAGTGACTTGAAAACCTGCAGGGAAAGGTGTCTTGCAAAAAGCAGTTTTTCCTGGCTCCTTTCCACCTGCAGCAGAAGGTTGAGCCACTCTTAGAGGCACACGAAAGCTGATAAAAGGCTGCACTGAACCCACTGGCAATGGGGCTTTGATGGAGCGGTGGCACCATAGCAAAATTCCCCTATTTTGCCTATACCTACAGTCTCCTGAGAGATGATGTCAGGAAACAAGACGAATTCATGAAGAAATGACCTACAGACATGCAAATAAATCAGAAAATGGGAGTGTGATGAGTTGCTGACCTGGCAGGGAGGATGGAAAAAGAGCTGAGATCCTCAGGACCCCAAACAGAACCAGCCCTGGCAGGCACTGTGACCACCACTCACACAATATTTGCTCTAGAGCGTAATAAGCTGCAATCTGGAGTAATCGCCTACCATAAAACAGTGAAACAAAGGGAGGGAGGAATGCAATGCGAGCGGGGTTGGCCTGAATGCTGAGCGGTGGGAGCAGATCTGAGACGGTAATGCAATTAGGGGGAAAAAATTAAACCTCTTTGTGGACTATAAACCAGTATAAAGTCTCCATCTGAAGCAATTTTAAACCCACATGGGCCCTTTTTTGTATCCTAAGGGCAAGATAAGTTCGCTCTTGTAAGGAGCAGAAGGTTCTAACGCAATTTTGAAAGCAGTTCTTTTAGCTAGGAGAAGCGTGTAGACTCGGACCTAAGGAAAACCAGGCACTGCGGCCACCTTGGCAAGTGGGCAGTGCTTCTGAGCCAAAATATTTTTCGGCTTCCTCCAAGGAAAAAAAAAAGTGATGTAAAACAATAGCAAAAAAAAAGTTCTGGGAGTAACACATGAGGGTGAAGGGAAAAAAGCTGTAAGTGGGAGCAGAGAAATCTGGAGAGTTGGAAGATTAAAGCAAATGGTGTGAGCAGAGGTGGATGGAGAGAGGTGGTAAAAAACAGCCAGAAATGTGGCAAAATGGAGTAAATGGAGCCTCTGCTCTCTCTCTCTGTTTTTTTTTTTTTTAGTATGGAAGTGAAATAAAAGAGCTATAAAGCTGCTGATTAGGACAGTGGTTTCTGGCTACTGTTTGGTATAAGATAAAGAAAGAAAACAACACCAGGGCTTGGCTGTATTATTTGAAGTTGTAATAGCTCCTTACAGCCAGAGAAGACAAAACATTAGTCTTATTTTTACTCTTCTTTGCGCTATCTTGGAGTCTCCCCACTCCGGACCCTGCAGGCTGGCTACATTACTGTTATGTATCTGCGATTAAATAGACCATAAACCAGAAGAGCTGCACAAAACCTTCCACTCACCCCCCTCCCCTGGAACAAGTCACTCTGAGTTAAAGGCACCTATATCCAAACCACATCTCAGTTTGGAGCGTGCAAAAAAGAAACCCTCGTAACACGCAGCCCATGCCACCGCAAATCTCCATCTCAAGCCTGCCTCTACTTCCTTGCTCCATCACCCCTTCGTGCTGCTTCCACTTATGTCCCCCCTTCCTCTCCCCTTGAAAAGGCTGAACAAAAGGGTGGAAGATCGAGTCATTTACGGAAAAGCCTGGCAGTGAGGGTAGGAGGAGAGGGTTGTGCCATCCCACCCACATCTGTGCTCTGCTTCCTGCCCCTCAGAGAGCCCAGGAAGGCAGCAATGAAGGAGAAGGAATTTTCCGCCCTCCCAGGGTGGCTCCTTCCCTGTCACCCTGGCAAGAAGAGGTTATTAGAGGGAGAATTCATGCAAACAAAAGTCAGCAAAGCTAGAAAAACACAACAGAGTCAACAGAAGGGCCGGGAGAGAGGGTGGGGGGAAGCTAAATAACCTGTCGTCCAAAAGAGAAAAGAAAAAAGATAAAATCAAAATACGAGGTGAATAATAATAGCAGAAGAAAAAAACAAACCCTTAAGCAGGGAGGTGCCTATGAGCCAGAAGCCTGGAAAACAACTTGATCTATAAAAACATAAAGAATTTCCCCGGCTCTTCCTCTGGTTCACCCTATTCTTGAGGACACTGCACAGAACTTACAGTGTGCCTCTGACAGGCGCTTCTGTGTTCTTTTTTCTTTTCTCTCTGCAGATTATGAATTAGTAGAAAGAGTAAAATAATCTAAATTTGGTTTCAGTGGATGCAGCTATGCTAATGAATAAAATGGAATCAAAACACTGAATGCATGTGGAAAATGTGCTAGTAGCCGTATTATTAAGCTCTTTACATTCACCAGAACTGTGTGGTCTCAGCTATTTTGCCTGCTTGGACTGGGCATAGGTGTTATCTGTTAGCGCTAGAAGGCTTGGGTGAAAAATATAGGCTAAGGGGTATTCCTTGGGTAAAATGATATGGATTTGTCAGACTTTGAGCTTTTGCTGAAGTCCTGTTTTTTTTACCAGTGCTGAGATGGTCAATAAGAGCAATAAAGCTGAACCCAGTGGCAGAGGCAGGATGAGCAATACAGACTGAATAGAAACTAAGGGAGCAAAGCGTGGAGAGAAGTCAGGGTGACCTGGAGTGTCTGAAGTACAAAAGAACAAGTGCAGAACCAATAGCACTGAATCTATTAAGGCATAGGTAGATGAAGCCTTAGGGCTTATTTTCAGCAAGTGGAGGAGAAAATGATCCAGCTGACCACGTTAGCCCTATATGAACAGTATCAAGGCTTTGACATGAAACTCAAAGGAAAATAAAAATTAAAAACATTCAGATAAATGAATACAGAGTAACATACAATTTGTATTACCAAAGACATGGAGATCTTGCTGGAGTGATTTGTTTGTTTTTCACTGACAAAATAACTGATTTCCTCAAAAAAGTGCAAACATTTCAGCAGATGAGTTAATACCATATAAAGTAGGAAGATGATTAAACTGGGAAGATGACGAACTATCGCATGGTTGCTCTCACACTGGTTAACCGGTGGGACTGCATTGGATACAGCTGAGACTGGAAGTTCCCAGCTTGGAGGAAGGCTGTAGTGGAGCCTGGGGAGCAATACCGCTCAATATTTTTGCTAACAATTCTGGCACAGAAAGTGAGAGTATACATTAATAAAGTTGCTGATGATACAGAGATGTTCCAAACATCTGCTAGGTGCAACTGGATGAGTATGAAACCTGGAGTAATAGATATTGGATGAAATTCAATAGTACAGAGGGCAAGTGCATGCACCTTGGGAGCAATAACAAGAATTCTTCTCTAAATGCAATGCTCAGCTGAAAACGGCCAGGGAAGAAAGAGGTTTTGTTGGATACACTAGTCAATGACGAGGTTGTAAGTTGATGCAGCCACAAAAAACACACTATCCAGAAATTTATTAGCTATGTAATGCTGAGACCTTAGCACTGCTCAGATCTTAGTATCACTCTTCTGTGTCAAAAAGAAGAAAATTTTTCCCCAATTAAGGGGACAGTGAGGTCATCTGAAGACATTTAGGGCTGGGAAAATCTTGAATAACTCAGTCCAGTTTCTAATTATCCTGACAGAATCTACAATTGTTTTAATCAAGGCTAATCTTACAAAAGTTATAAATATCTCAGTTATCTGCAGAAAATGTGCTAGAATACTGAAAAAACTTTATTTTAAAACATGTCTTGGGACATGTCCATGCTCATCCCGGCCTATAAAACAGACCTGTGGCTTAAGAATCTCCTGCAGTAATGGTGTTCTTTGACAGACAGCTTTCTATCCTTCTGTGGTTTTGGTCAATGCCAATCAATGCTCTCCCAGATGATGCTCAAGTACAGCCCAAAGGACACTCTATGACAGGGACCAATTTCCATGGGAAATTTGGTTATAATTACTCTATTATGGAGCATAATCTGCATGAGGAAAAGGCATGTCGTGCTTCATCCACCCATCCTGCACCAGGCCAGGTCCCTGGCCTGCATTGAGATACGTAGATACAACCACGGTACCCACGTGCTAGATTGTCAAGGTCATAGTGATGCCACTCAGAACCTCATCCACGTTCCCTTCTTTCGTGGGGGCTTCAGGAGTGCAGGGAGCAACACGTCGGTCATGGTGTGCCACTCAGATGGGCAAGCTGGGGGAACCTTACATATCTTGGCAGGGTTATTATGTGCAAAGTACAAAGCACATAAAAGAAACCTCTAAAAGATATATTGAAACAGCAAAAAAAGAAAGGCTGTGACCAGTGTCAAAAGTCTCCTCCATTATTTAAGCAGGAGGGTAGCTTTTAATGCCAGGCCTCAAGCAAGAGGCTGCTTGCCTAATTACCAAAGAAAGTGAAAACAGCTGCTGTTATAAACTCCAAGTTAGAGGCAAATGGTGAACTGAGGCATGGAGAAGTTAAGTGGTTTGCCTTAGGCAATGGAGGGAAGTCGTGTCAGACCCAAGATTAGAAATCACAAGTTTCCTTCATACATATCTAAGCTCAGATCACTAAATTGTGCCATCTGGACATGCGTAGATAAATATTTGGGTCTGCCTATCATTCTCATCCATCTCTAAAATAAACCTATCCTCTTACAGTTTCACATAATTTCCGGCAAATGTTGTTTTATTTAACTCTAGTTTCTTTCACAGCTAATACTTCAGAAAAAATAATTTGGGAGTAATGTAGTGCCACAGTCACTGGAAACAATTATGTTCCCGAAAGTAAAGATTTGCTTACTTTGAGCCATAAAGTGAAAGCTGTTTAGTGCAAAATGATTGAGAAATATGCACAGGCCTCTTCAACAATTTGTTTTCAGCAGGTTACTGAGGAGAATTTTTGAAAGATGGGGAGGACTTGCAGAGAAGGAAGATACAAAACTTTTGTGCCGCAGTAATTTAGCACAGAGTAGCCACCAAAAAAAAAAAAAAACAAAGCCACTGCTAATAGAGCACACAACTGCAACAGAAAATAAACTAGGAAGCAATGACTTGAAACAGTCTCTAGAGTAACTTAACATTTATATCTTGTATAGGGCTTTGTGGTTCTGAAACAACATAACCAATTTGCATGAAAAGATCTTCCAAAGCAGCAGTCCTTATTTTGGATCCAGCTCCTCAAGGTTTTCATTTTCGCCTTCCTCAAGACCATCTCCCTCAGGCCCACAGACACTGCAGCATCAGATTTACCAGGACACTCTTTCCAAAAGGACATGGATTTGACTTTTTATATGTATTTAAAGTCCTTGTTGGCAAAAGTTTTTGAACCCAAATGAATTCCTTCATTCGCTTCTTACGGGAAGATTTCCATCCTGGCACTCTTGGACAGCAAAGGAGCAGATGAGTTCATATCTCCACACAAGTTTGGGATATGTAGCAAACACAAACAAGTGTTAATATGAACAAGTTAGACATAGAATTCATTTGATTTCTATAATTTCATCATACCCACTCATAGCAATCTACTACAGACCCTACTGTCATCTAGTGGGCCTCACGCAGAGCACAGAACTATAAAGCTTAAAAAATTCTGTGTCATGCTCACCATAACATACCCTAGATATGATATAGTGAAGAGAGGTGTCTAGAACTCCTTGTACTGGAGAAAGAGACACTTTCAGCCTGGCCGACGTAGCACCAGCCTCTCCTTGACACAGGGGAGGACACAGTTGGAGAAACCAGAGTGTTCCTGCGTGTCTCTTTCGTGCTTCTTTATTTAAGTAGTATGGCTTTATTTAAGTAATATGGCTAGATTATCCCATAGCATACACTCCGGTCTACCCTGGCTGACTGATAGATCTCCAGATATCTCGTCTGGGTAGTAAAGAGAAATAGTAGCTCAGAACATATTGCTCAGTTGGGCATGTGCGTGTATCTCCCACCCCTGTGTCACTCACCCCCCACCATACACCTCATTCCACTTGACAAATGAAGACATATAGTCCCCAAATTCAGTGTATATACACACATATATGTATACATATACACATGTAAAGAGATGCACACACACAAATATACATATATACAAGTATATATACATACATATACACTCTTTATCCTCCAACCAGAACTTTATTTCAAACTGCTAAAAATATATAAAAAAATGCTTTATTGACATTTTGCAGCCTGTCTAATCGTTATTTTCTGGTGTGGGGAAAATAAGAAAAAATAAGCCAAAGATTTTGATGTTTATGTTTTGTCTGGCCTTGTTTAAAGTGCATTTACTTTGTGCATACTTTCAGCACTTACTTAAGATACTTTTAATGCTGCAAAGGCGCTCAGTGACAGAAAAATGATACGTAGCTGCCTGCCTATGGCAACCCTTCGTACTTTTTCTAGGTCTCACACATGCCCTAATGCTGTATGCTGTAGCAACAGTCCCTTGGAGAATATTTAGAGAGTAGGTACCTAAGGTAGTAGATCTCTATACTTTGGCTCACTTTTATACTTACACGGGTGAGAAAGCCTTCTCTAGGGAGCAGTTCAGAGGAGAAACGTAGCTAAGTGCCTTGAATAAGGCAAATTCTTCATAGCAAAAACATTAGCAAATATTCTGAATTGCTGCTGAAGGGGAGGATGGCAGACATGAAGCACACAAGGGTGAGACAAAGTTTGTTATTATTTCTGGACTAAACCTCTGCTTCTATTGAGGATGTCATGTAGCCTTTAATGACCGTGTGGCACACTTACATCCTTGTTTTTTAAGGAAGCTCTTTGAAGGAGAAAATAACATTATCAAGAGGTTGAAAAAACTCTTTATTTAAGTAACATGGTTTTATCTCATCTCACCCACTCCAGAAATACGAAGAACCGGGCTGATATTTCCTGAAACTCATCTGAGCGTCTAACTGCAACGTGTCCTGTGAAGCGTTGGCTTAATCTGGTGCTCCATCTTCCTCTATAGCTGACATTAATCCACTGTCCGGTACCATGTGCATGCAGATGTATTTTGAGGGACGAAATACCTCTCCCCTTCCCCTGCTGCCTTTTTTTTTATACAGGAAGAAAAAACTCTTCTATCCCCTCCAGCAGCCTTTATTTTCAAGTAGTACAACTGTTGTTATTTTGAAGATTCAGAAAAATCTAGCTCCATCACACATGGAAATCAAGACATTTTCTAAATTCACAGATTGTGAGCTCTTTGTCAGCATGTATGAAGTTATGCAAATGCTTCTACATTTATATTTCCATAAGCAGTGAATAAAAGGCATTTGAGAATGCAATGAGAAAAGTAATGAGGATGTGAAGGTGGTTCCCATGTTCCAAGTCCAACCAGAGATCAGCATCCCACTGCTACAAGCACTCAGCAATGCTTAGTCCGTGTCTCTGTGCATTTACTAATTCTGCACTGAACAGAGAAGTTTATGTCTGATAACAGTTATGCACATTAGAATTTCTACAAGACAAAATGAAGGTGGAATAAAAGGTTTAAATACAGCTTAGATGAGGAGAAACATCCATAAATCACACATTAAAAAAAAAGAAAAAAAAGAAACCTGACAAACCCACACAATGAAAGAAAAAATGAATATGCTACTGAATGAAAAGTACTCCTAATGCATGAGAAAATGTTTCTAAATCAAGTACATCTCTCTTTGAACCATCTATCATCGGCAACTGAAACAGTCTAATGGAGTAAATGACATATATCACCTCCGGATTGAAACGCATCACCCAGCACAATAACAATCAGTCCGTGCATGCAAAATGCACCTCTCCTCCTGGCAAATTAAATGCAGAGCGTGCTCGAGCTGAGGCAGCACTTGCTGGAATGGGCACGGTGAGGACCGAGCTCATTTCCCCAGCGCAGCAGCTGATACAGTCCATCGGACACATCAGCTTTCTGGGAAATGCCAATCATCGGAGCAGGGTGAAACTGCTGTCAGGAAGCGTTTAGGTCAACAATGACTCCGAGTAACAGCCATTTGCTACAGCTGATGGCAAAGGTTCAGGAGCGGGGCAGGGCTGCCAAGATCTCAAACATCTGGAGTTTGATATTCATGGCTGTAGGAGTGTTAGTTGTAGAGGGAAAGGTGCAGAAGGATCAATTTAAACATTTTCTCGCTTGCTGGAGTGGGAAAGAACAGCTTATTATATCTCTTAGCTCACTGAAGAGTAGTGGTGGACTGAACAACTGCGGATTTTTAATTTTCTCAGAAAATGTAGAATCGCCTCGTCATGCAAGTAGCATTCATGCCGTTCACATAACTAACTCTGGCTTTTTCCATATCTTTTGAAATTGATACATATATATTTGCATGCATATATATGTATAAAATGCAAAGGGAAAAAAAGAGTATTTGGTTTTGCCTTCTCCAGATATCATGGAAAACTGGCATGATTCACTCCATCAGATTGAATGCAAAACAGCTTTCTACTCTGGTTTTTGGAAGGAAACCAGCCACCTCGTGAGTGTGCCAAGTAGGAAGTCACATGCCCGTGCTCCACAACAGGAAAGGCAGGCTGTCAAGCAGACCCTTCCTCCCACTTTTCATGCAACATGCACCGAAGAGAGACAAAAAAAAGGGACTTATTTCATTCTTTATGTCATGCAATGGCTCGTTCTGTTTAGCTTTTAGCTAATTATTTATTTTGCTCATTGAAATGCTTTGCATATCCTAGATAGCTTGGTCATATGGAGCAATTAGCTCAGGCTGCTTTTCCTCCCTCTGACAATAAAGGCTGATTTAAGTAGCTGGTTAAGTGTAACTTGGAGTCTATCAGGAAATCTCTGTGAAGTCATTGACTGCTTAACTGGTCAATAAAGCTGGGAAATATCAGGGCTATCCTTTGCTGAAAGACAAATGTGTTCATCCAAAATTGAGAGGAAAAGAGACTGGAACAAAAGTGTGAGGTGGCTGTGTCATGTCTGTCCCCAAGTCTTCTAACATTGTGCCTTTCACCAAAGCAAATTAAGCTTAATTCTGGTGAAGCAGGGAATCCTGGAGGAATGCAATAACCTTGAATTAATTTGCATAAAAATAATAAAAAGGAATACTGGTAGGAGGAAAGCAAAGTTGATCAGTTCGTTGAATGAGATGGGCATGTTTTAAAGGAGTTTTGGTTTTGGGAAACTCACACAAGAGCCTAATCAGATCTCTGGCATCTGCCACATTAACCCTGAAGTTTCAGTATAAAAGCCATATTACCAGGCCTGTACTTCAGACAACCTGCGAGAGCAGGAAAGATGCTGACGCTTTCAGAAGTTCAAAGAAGATCCCAGTGAGGGCCCTGGCTCCAATAACGGAGCATTTTGTTCTCCTTCCTCAAGCTGCAGCACCATCCTGGCAACATTAGAGACAGGAGAAACCTCGAGGATGCTGAAATGTGTGACAGCAGGAGGCCTTCAGCAGCTCCAGTGGCTCGACAAATAAAGACTGAGTCACCTTTCCCTTGTGATTTTGCTCTGCTTTAATTGTTGCTCCGTTATTTCTTTTTTTCTTTTTTCCCCGGTAGATATTCACAGGAACAAATAACGGGAGGTTCTTGCCACCAACAATTTTCAGGCACAGTTTGGGAGGTTTTGAAGTAGTCAGGCACCAAAGTCTCCCAGTGTGAGCAAAAATATCTTTTGAAGTCCTAGACTTCAGGCTCCTTTCAAGCGCAGCCACTGGGCCAGGCTCTGGGTGAGAAGAACTTGTGGAAGAGTCCGAACTCCTCCAAGTTCCCGTCTTCCCCCCGGCCCTCTCCAAGAATCCTCCCCACGGATAAGTCTCTGCTGCGTGGGGAGTGCATAGAGAAGGGAGAACTGGGGATATAGGTCTGCCCAGTCTCCGTTTCCCTATTCCTTTCTACAGGAATGTGAGGTGGGAACAGGAGGAGAAAGAGGAACCCATCATTCACCAGCAGGATGGGTTGGTGGTGGTTCAGTGTCCTGGGATGCAATTGGGACATACAGAGCCCAGGGGTATGACCATCAGATCAAGCAATGCAAATGAATGAGCAGGATTACACTTTTCCCCTTAACTGAGAGCTAGACAAGTTCTCAGCAGCACCGAGGTGGATTTACAGCTTGTATCGAGCAGCGCTCTATAAATTAAAACGACTTCAAACACAGCATTAAAGCTTCTCTCAGAAAAACTCTAACGTAAATTTTATGTGGGGCGCACTGTACAGTAGTACACACATTTGCTATTTGCATTTGTTATTTTCTGAAAAAGTAGAACCTAATCAGTATTGCCTGGTTCTAGGGAGAAAGGAAATAGAATTAATTAATTAATTAATATGTGAAATAATGGTTGATTCAAGATTCCTACCCACTCAGGTGGTTCCTGAAATATTCTATCATTTTCTAGAGATTTACACATTAGAAATGTCTCCCCATCATAATCGGTTAACATGCTTTAAAATGCACGTAAACACAAAGGAGACTTTCATTGTGGCATATAGGAGAGAGATGCTTTCTCAGACATTCAGGAGAGTCCAGCCTTTTGAAAAAAATATGTTTTTAAAAGTACATAAAGCAGAGAATCCACAACAAAAAGCAGATTTCCGATAACCTGTGGTGAGGTCTAGAATAAAACAGTATCATAAGGAATTTGCTGTCGGGTTACAGCAACAACAAAAGAAGGGACAAACTTCAGAATGGTGGTTTGCCTTCCCAACACTGACGGATCTGGGGAACTTCTTCCTTGAAAAGGATTGTGTTAGCTTTTCATTGTCCCTTTGATTTGTCCGCCTGTTTCTCCCTTCTCACACCCACATAGAAGACTTCTAAATCCCAGCACGAGACTGATAATATCTTCTCTTCTTTAGTTTGTGTTTCTACAGGAGGAGGAATTGGCAGCTATTAGTGGCTTGTAAGTGAATGAGGTTCACTTTGTTGTGCTTAATTGCACTGGAAAACAGAAGTTAACAGATGAGCATCACAAAATCCGTGCAGCAAAATCCATACCAAGCAGGCATCATCTCTGTCAGCTGTGGGTGACAGTGGCCAAGTTCAAGGCTTAAGGGTTGCTCATTGATAGATGTAGTTAGGATCATGGCCAGACACTTGATCCCATTGCTTTGGTTTCTGCTGTTTAAAAGCCAACACGATGTTAAATCATTTTATACTGAGATTAGATTTCACTCCTGTATTGCATCCGTTGCTCTAAGACATCTGGGTTTAATGTATCGAATCAAGCTTTTGGCACTGCCATGCAGAAATCCTGTTTTATAAACCCCAAAAGCCCATTGCCTCCTCCGACCTCCTGCATAGAGCAAAATTCCTACGATAAACCTAATCAATGAGTTTTGACTGCGGTAAAAGAGATCTTTCAGAAAGATAGCTGTATTTGATCTTAAAGTCTTCAAAGGGAGGAAAAGCCAGCACTTTCCATAAGAAGTCATTCTGCTGGTTAATTAGTTTTATTGTTAAGATTTCGGCCTTTTGCATCTGGCTTTGTCTTGCTTCTGCTCACAGCCCTGGGATCGTACTGAGCCTGGAGTGTTAGATTAAACTTGTTCTTACAAAGATTTGTGCATCAGCACTTTCAAAACACGGATGTTTGAAGCACAAGTTGTGTTGCTTGATCTACAAATAGCTGATTTCCATGCAGAGGGCTCCGGATCTCGCCTGACTGTGACTGGAGCTGACGACAGAGTGTGAAGCTGTTGGCAGCAAGTGTTGGAAAGTGGGGCATTTAGTCCTTCTCGACTCATCACTGGCAGCTTAAAAGCAGGTACCACATTAAGAGCGGCCTCACAGGCAACGGTTTTGGGCCCAGCTGGCTCAGAAAGGAAAGCTGAAATTGCATACAAATAGACTGTAATTTGGGTTAGATATACGAAATCTGATTAGATAAGGAACTGAAGGAAAACGGCTGGGAAAATGGCTGGTTCCTTTTCCATCTGCCTCCCTCTTTTCCCATTTTTTTTTTCCTGAAAGTGGCAAAATGCAAGTGAAAATATGTCCTTGTTGTGCCTTTAAGATTCGAGCTTTATGTAAATTGCCTTTTCTTTTCCTGAACAGTCTAAAAGAAGCCTAAAATCTTGCCACAGGGATGTGGCAAGTTTAATGGCACAAAACTCAAAAAAGTAAATTAATTGATACCTTTTTTCCTGTTTAGACTGAGTGTAAAATAAAAAACTAAACTTAACAGAAGTATGCACACTAGCGAAGATACAGACATTGATCTGGTGATCTGGGGTGAATTAATTGGACCATTTTGTATTTATTTAGATGCGAAAGGAAATGAAGGTAATACTAGTATTTGGTTAGCATCTGTAAAAGATTTCAGTGTGAGCACCAATATGTCCAAACTGATATGAATATATGATTTAAGTTTATGTTAGGGACTTTTGCATCTGTCCAGTGATGTCTGATATGACAGAGTGTGCTCCTCAAGTACTAGTCTACGTATTTGGAGATCATCTGCTTTATCTCAGTACAACAGCCTGACATTAATGGTATTATAGAGAACTATTGCATTTGAGAATACCAGTTCCCTGATCAGGTCTTGTACTGAAAATTCTTCATTCGGATTTAGGGAGATATTTTCAGAACTACATTTGTCCTCCAAGATCCTGGAAATTCACTTAATGCTTTTTGAGACTCTTCCTCATGGGTAGAAAACTTGAATATATTTTCTCCTCATGCAGTTATTTGATAGATGCTTTTGAGATGCTCAGATATTACTGTGGGCACCTCTCTGGGAAGACAGACACAATTTGGAGTTATCCAGCACAGCAATTTTTGTAAATTGAATAGATAAATATTGTCATTTATTATTTGTGTGACAATAACATCTAGATGCTGTAATAAGGGATCCAATATGTGATGAGCTCTAGGTGGCATAATGGTGAGACCCTTCCCAACTCTGCAGCGGTTGTAGCTTAGATTTAAAGATAAACTGCTGGTTTTGAGACATATGGAAACGTATAAAATGGTATAAGAGCTACAGCTGTCCTGACACAGTAAGTGCAGCTTCACCCTTTTAAGACATCTTGCCTTCAAAGCTTCAACTCTGCTTCTTTCAGTAGCAACTGCCACATTTTACAGGAAGCAGCTTGGTCCGAGCGCCCTTGTTGCTGCTTCCAAGCCCCGTCATACTGGGCTGGTAGCTTCCCTCGCGTGACCGTTGCATCCATGAACCTCAATTCCTGAATTTTCCACAGCTTTGTGAAGTTCATATCAGCCCCTCTTGCTATGAAAAATTGGAAGTAGCTCCAGACAGCTGTTTGCAGACAGACCTGTGCTCGCTCTGGGTGTGCTGTGGGGCAACCAGATGTTCATGGGTCTCAGTTTAAAGCTGCTGCCCAGTTGATGCGGCAGATGCCAGAGTCTTGATGTGCTATCAGAACTAAACAGATCTGAGATGCCAACTTTCATCTGTCTGTCCTGTTGTTGTGGAGCAAGAGCAGGTCAGTCTGCAAATGGCCACATGGTCACCCTGTCAAGCAAACCTCCACAGCAGTCAGGTTGTGTTCATATTGCTTTGGAAATCTCAGTCCTAGGAGGAGGAAGTTCAGACTGCAATCTTTACATTACTGTAGAGTTTTGGCTCCCATCTGTACATTATATATCAAGTACAGAATGGAGCATGAATTTTGTATCATTTCCAAGGACAAGCAAAAAAGATTTATTGATGTATTGGCACTGTTAATACCAAACGTGCAAAGGAAAGTAAAAATGTCCAAATAGTGGTAGGTGAATGAAAAATTGTGAAATAAACTGGAAAATAAATTTAAAAAATAAATTTCACAGTTCATTTTCCAATAAACAGAAAAAGAAAAGACAAGGAGAGAAATGGAGACATGTCACGATGTATTTCCTTGTGTTACATGCCTGAGACCACATTGTCAAGTCAAAATGTAATTGCTGTTACTTATGAGATGAAGATGATTTGAAGAGTCTTGTTTCATTGAGAAAACTAACATTAGTAATAAGTACTGCTTATTTTCATGTAATTTTCAAGTAGGCTCTGTTTTACTTTCATTTGAACTATGGATCCAGATGGCTTTGACATCCCACTTAAATGCACAGTGCACAACGCACAAAGATTAGAGGACCTTGCCCATCAAAACACTCAAGAGCCTTTTATCCAATTCTTGCATTACTTAATATACCTTTCCTCATTACTTCTTCCTCTATATTCATCTGAACTTAGCATCATGTGGTTTGTGTTTCTGCCTTTCTATGTGTATGTAGTTGATAAATCTAAAGAATCAGCAGCCTGGGAGAGTGAAAGTGCAGCCACAACTTGTTGAGAATAAATGGCAGCATGCAGCACTCTGGCCTGGGGCAATGAGAGTTCACTGTAACACAGCATGAATAGATAAAAAGGTGTTAGCAATTTATCATTGCTGCTATAAAGGTATCATTCATTCCATGTACAAGAAATATTTAATGAAATGCTCTGGCCCATGTTGTGCAGGAGGTCAGATTAAACAAGGAAAACAATGCTCGTAGTTAATTTATGGGCTATGGATCACATAGTCACAGAGTGGTTGAGGTTGGAGGGGATCTCTGCGTATCGTCTGGTCCAACTCCCTTTCTCAAGCCTTATCCAGAGCACGTTGTCCAGGATTGTATCCAGACAATTTTTGAGTATCACCAAAGAAGGAGACACCACAACCTCTCTAGGTAACCTGTTCCAGTGTTCAGTCACCCTAACGGTAATGAAGTTTTTCCTCATGTTCGAGCAGAACTTCCTGCATTTCAGTTTGTGGCCGTTGTCGCTTGTCCTATTGCTGGAGACCATTGAAAATAGTCTATCATTTCCACTCTCTTTACACTGTCCGCTGATACTTATACATACCAATAAGATATATTCATCAGTCTTCAGGCTACAAGGGCACATTGCTACCTTCCAGTCAACTTATTGTCTACCAGCACCCCAAGGTCCTTCTCCACAGAGTTGTTCTCCATCAGGTCATCCCCTTGCCGTCCTGATGCTAGGATTGTTCCTCCCTAGGTGCAGGACCCTGCATTTGCCTTTGGTGAACCTCATGAGGCTCCTCTCTGCCCTTCTCTCCAATATGTCCAAGTCCTTCTGAAAGGCTGCACAGCCACTCCTGCCAGGTTTGTATCATTTTCAAGCTCTCTGCCCCGTCTTCATCCAGATGAAGATGTAGAAGTTGAACAGGAGCCAGTACTGAGCCTGGTGCTGAGTCCTGAGCCCAGTACTGCTAGAGACAGGCATCCAACTGTGCAGTCATTTAAAGACTAATGAAACTGAGTGGAAAATGCCAACACTTTCTAGAGTGAAAAGTAAAAAAATAGATTGTAAATATCTTCAATAGGATAGTATGTACTGTTAACTGACTGACTTCTTAGTTAAACAACTCTGATAAATTCAGTCCTTTTCTCTGTTTCTAGATACCACTCCTAGATTTGTGATGATTTTCACAAACTGGATAAATAAAAAAGCTTTGGCCAAAATGAAAAACAGCATAAAAGATTGCTAATTATCATCATACCATATTTCAATATCAGATTTAGTGGGGCAATTATTTTTCTTTCATCTAAATTATCAGTGCAGCAAAAATATATGAAAATAGAACTAACCTCTTGAGAAAGTATTACTTCAAAAGCAATTTACTTAAAAAGTTTACTTTCACCAGTAAGACAGTTTTCCTGATTCTAATGAAGGTCCTTTTTAATATCTGATATAAAATAACATTCTATTTTTCTTCGTCTTAACTACTTTAACAGAAATTACTAAGCTTAGGAATCTGGAAAGAAGGTGGAGAAAGTGGAAACTGAAGGTTTCACTAATGTATGAATATTATCAAAAAAATACATAACTGTTCTAAATGAATGAAGAAACCTTCAGCACCTGGAATATATAGAATATCAGTGAAAAGAAATTAATTCTTCCACTAATTCAGTGAGCATATTGATAATGCGCTGCATATTTACTTGCAATATCATTATTAAAATACATTTATTAAGAAGAAGGTTTTATACTGCCATCTAGTATCTAAGCAACTCCCTTAAAAAGACAGTTTTAATAGTGAAATATTTCTTCGTGAGCCTTTTGGAGTATCAGTCTTTTTGGCTTCTAGAAGGGGGAAGCTCTGGATTTAGCCTGAAAGGCTAAAACAGAATCTAAGACCTTTTTTTGTCATTTGAATGTAACCACTGCAATCATGGTCGATTCATTTTTTTCCATGGCAATTTTAGGAAGCAAAGGCCACGTCCATCCATGCCATACAGCTGTTAATTTATTGCATCTTGCAGGATAAAGGCCCAAATTTATTTGATGGATTGAACTGCCAGTGGTTTTGTTGGATTTGGAAATGTTCCTGTGTATTCTCAGCCTGCAAAAGGCAGAAAGATAAACTATTTTCTAAAGAAGGGATGCTAAAATGAATAAAATAAAAAATGAAGTGAGGAAGTGAGCGGGACAGACTGTTCAGGAGCTGCGGTTGCTTAGACCATTGCTCCCATATTAACAAGTCTCCGCTTTATTTGCATCCAGCTTCTTTCTGAATCTAAAGCAAAGAGTGAGTGGTGAAACTTTCTCCTGCCGTATTACGTGGCCAGCTAATCAGTGCCTATTATACTGTAAAAAGCTCTGCTGATGTGCCTCTTGCAGTTGTAACCAATAACACACCTACCGCCTGACACGGTGCAATTAGCCTGCACTTCTAGAGGCTGCCAGAAACAGCACGAATACCGCATCAGAGAAAGATCATTATCGGAGGCACCTTGCAGAAAATAAAAATGCACAGTTCTGCTGCATTTGCAGCCCACGAGGGATAGAGGCACCGATAACTGTATGGGGCTAAGGCATTCGTTTGCATCGTTTCACAGAAAAGTCTGGCTTCTTGTCAGGACTTCCTGCTAGTAAGCATTAAAATATATTTATATTTTAATGCTTTTATATATATATATACATATATATATATATGTATATATATATATATATACATATATATATATATATATAAAATAAAGCAATGTTTTGGTCTCTTTGCCTCCAGAAAGAGTGGAGTAGTTCTTTAGTCCAGGGAAAGTGAAATATCCGTATCAGCAGAGCTCGGCTGGGCTTTCACATTGTGAGTCGGTATTGCTCAGACACTGAGCCACTTTTCTACAGCATTTATTTGTAAAGAAGAGCATCGCTGTGACCCTGGTCCTCATGCTCATGGGGACAGCGGCAGCTCAGAATGGGGAGGTTTCAGTGTGTGGTACCTTCGGGAGCTGAAAGACCAAGGTTTGGTGAGAGGATCCTGCTCTGGCGCAGACAGCTTCATCCTCACGTCCAGTGCAAGGCAAATAATAGCAATCTGAAGCTTTCCTTCTCCCTATTTATATAGCATCTCCCTTAGGCTGCTTTAACTTAAGTAAGCTCTAGTTTGGGGACCTCCCGCCTTTCTAAATCCCAATGCACCCTGAAATATGGTTTTCCTTTGCAGGGAAATCACATTGATTTCAGTGATTAAAAAAAAAAAAGGATAAAAGGAAAATAAAAATCTGCAGACTAAAATGTCAACCCATTTTTCAACTTGCTTAGCAACAACCATGGGCTGCTTTACCTGCAAAAGTCCCCAATGCAGTCCGTCATGGGAAATTCCCTGGGGGTCTTTGCTTCCCCTGTGATGGAAACTCATCTCCTATGATCATTTCTTTGCCATGCTGAGGGAAAATACAAAAGGGCTGAAGACTCTAGATCCATCTACAGCAACAGTTAACCTAACTTATGCTAACAGTTAAAAATATTGGGGGGGGAAATATGAAAATTACTGCTTTCCAAGAAGATCTGTTAATTATTATTAGTCAGTATACTTATGAGGCACCAGTGGAAACTTGGCTCTCAATAAGTACCTATTAAAATATGTTAGAGAACATAATTTTAATGTTTAATATAAAAACTGCATGAATCATCTGTTCATTTAACACTGGGTCATATCTTCAGCTGGTATTAATCAGTCAAGCTCTAGCAATGGAGCGGGACAGTTTAAATAAGCTAGGATCTGGCTAAACACTAGCTACATGAAAAACAGAGTGGCATTTCTTTTCTTTTAAGTTCTTATAAATACCTAGATTTTGTTCCCTTTTCTGTCACCCATCCGACAGAATGGTAATTAACAAAATTTGGAGTTGCAGCATCGCATGTGCCGGGGATTTTCACAGCCAGAGGAACGTGCAGTGTCTGTCCTCCTTGCCTATTAATTAAAAGACATAGAGGACGTGATCACATCACAATCAGCAGCAATTCAAATAATGAAGGCTGTATGGTTTTCTTCCTAAATAATGCAAGTCCTATTTTAAATCTGACACCCTCATATGTTTTCTTCATACTTACATTGATGCTCACGCTGGGGCAAAACATGCTTGTGATCAGCATCCAGCAACCTGCATCTTGACACTAATGACCAAATTTTCGGAGTCCAGGTTGCTGAAGGAATAGACGTGTTCCTGCGGACCAAACCAAACCGAGAAGTTATTGCCATCTTTGTTATGATCCGTCAGCTGCAACGCGCTCCTCAACAGTCACTCTTTGCCCAGGGCAATATAAACCAGTAGAACTGAAGTCAACATCAGTTCCTGCATTCCACCTAAACGTCCCACCACATGGTTTATGGAACCTTTGTAAGAGCAAAAATATCATCTTAAACTACTTTAAATCAGCTTCAAGATCTTGCCTCAGTGCCCTTTGTTATGACATTCTGACTCTGAAGGCGTGCTGTTTTTCTTTAAAAATGTAGGCCATATCAATTCAAAGAGAGGTAAATATCCTTAATTCTGCATCTTAGTTCATGCTTTGTGACCTTGCCAGCTGCAAGTTGAAGACATTTGTCAGAACTGTGTTACTATGTATTTTTCATCAGTTGGAGTAATTCAGTGATTGCATGTGACATTTAGCTATTTTCTCCTGATTCATTTATTTATGATAAGTCTGAAGGGAAAACATTAGGTATTGTCCCTGAGATTGCAAGTGCAGCACACACTTGGAGATTAAGCCTTCCCAAACACAATTGTTCATTTGCAAATTTTTGCTTTTGTACCTAGGGCCCAATCCTCTGTTGTATATAATATAATACTTTAAATAGTCTTTACTCAGGAAAGTGAAACTTGCAGAATCCAGCCTGTAATGACACATAGATGTGACTTGTGAGAGAAGGAAACAAAACCCCAAACCCAAACTATTCATTTTGGAAGTGACTGCTGGAACAGAGAAGTCTTCTTGATTTATTCTATTTAATTTAAGGCCTACAACTGAGGTACCTAATTTAAGAGTTTAGTGGTTTTAAGCTTCCTATAAGGTTCACACAGAGCAAAGCTCTTCCAAAGGATGATTTGGACTCCTCCAAATCTGAATCACTCTCTAATGGGTTCTCCCACTTGGAACACAGAGGAATATCTAATGACCAAATTCTGCATGTGGATACCTCACCTTTGTGCTTAAGGTTAATATTAGATGAACTCAAAGCAACGGGTCTGTGGTAAAGTTCACAAGAGAGCTATTTTTCTGAGAACTTCAGTGGATCTTGAAGAAGCGCTAAAGTAGACAGAGGGTAATCTATAAGAAAACTGAGTGGTTGTTTTGCACTGTGAGGCAAAGCCCACATGATGTTAGGTTGAGTAAACCTTGCTCAAGTCAGTGATCAGTATATGTATATATATATATATCTATATATGTATATTTATGTATATATATGTATATATATATATATTCTGTTTGTATGTATACCTATATACGGTTTAGCCCAGAAACTGTGCATTTGTAGACATTTATTTCTCTTTTTTTGTGCCTCTACAAATGAGGAGGTCTAGTGCAAATGCAAAGAAGAAAAAAATGAAACAAAATAGGTGCACATCAACAGGAAGAATAATTCTAAGAAATAATCAAATATCCATTGCCAACCTCCATGATTGGCTTCTGATGTGATGGAAGTGCCTTGTTTACATATTCCATGCAATAGGCTGTTAAATGAGTAGCTATATAGACAAAGGTACACATCTAAGGAACATATGCGTGACGTGAGTACAAAAAAATCATAAATAGATGAATTCTCAATCTTTTTTAAACATAAGTACTTGCCTGTTAAAATCAAATGTTTTGCGAATGCATACATATATTAGATGTATGATCTTATAAACGCGCTTATTTATATAAAGATACTAAATCTTTTCTCCACTTGGAATCTTAGCTTCACTATGAAATGCCTTCTTTCCTAAAAATGTTTCTTTTCTTTTTTTGACTTTACTAATGGCTGTGCGTCATTGTGAGTCAGTCACGTATTAAGTGCAAAACAGAAAGGAAATGGTTTCAGGAGGATGAGGCTCCAATCCTGCTCTGCACTGAGCTACCTTCCCACCCCACTGAGCCTGGAAGGACTTTCTGTACAGAAGAGCAGAGGATTGAGCTCAAGTCTAACAGGAACAGTTATCTATAAGAAAATTATATATTTGACAGGCTCATTTTGACAGAATGGTGACAAAAAGGTGCAAGGAAGGAAGGAAGGGGGGTTGGACTAGATGACCTCTGGAGGTCCCTTCCAACCTTAAGCATTCTATGATTCTATGAAAAAGCAGCTCAAGTGCCTTCTCTTTAAAAATAAATATTGGTTTACATATGCGTACATACTGTACTGATGTACTAAAAATAAAATCTTGTTGGCGCCTTTAACTGTTTTAATCCATATAGACTGAACCTTGGTGTTTCCAGGGAGATGCTGAGTTTGATGGTCTTGTGTCTGAATCCATGGCTTGGCTCATCCCATCGGCCTACTGTTTCGGTGTCCTTGACCACCTCAGTCTCTGTCCTTGGGAGGTTGGCTCCTCCAAGAAGGAAATCCAGTTCTTAATTTAGCAGAAAAAAATGCAGAAAGGCAGGAAAGGCAAGCAGCCATGCAGCAAGGTTTTAACATCACGAGATACATTAGCACAACTAGGAGGCAGTTATACTTGAAAGTGATGACTTGTTGCAATTCAGTAAATTAAAAAAGTCACCATGAATGATTCCATGAGCAAAAATCTACTCATACAGAAAGCAATCCAGCCTAAAGGTCTATGTAAGGCTACTTTTATGAGCAACAGCAATACATTCCCAGCTTATACCAAAGAAAAATTCCCAGGCTTTTTGAGGAACAACCTTATCTCTTCCTCTCAAAGTGGAGCAGAACTAACTAGATCACTTTGTGGTCTCGTGTGATGGATGGTGTCTGGTTTATTGCCTGCTTGCATTATGTTCTTTTAAAAGGCTGTGGAGAAGCAGCAGAAGGGAAACCTGCCTGTTGGGTTTTTATTGGCTGCTACCAGAAGCCTTGGTGGGACTACGTCTGGAACGTCATTGAACACAACTGTGAAAAGAGAGGAAGACCTCTTAAGGCAGGAGACGGCGAGAAGGCTCCTTTGGATATAGGCTGCTGGGAGGAACAAGGTGCACTTTGCTGAGGAGGCCTCAGTGGTGAAGACTAAGAGACGGGAAAAGACTTTTCTTAGAGATCAAGAAGGATATGCTGCTAATGAAATCAAACAAACAAACAAACAAAACAGAACAACAACCCAACATTTCACAGAATCACAGCAAACTTGCTGAGGGAGCACTCTGTGCCTTCATCCAGGTCATTGATGAGTAAATTGAACAGGACCGGACCAAGGACTGACCCCTGGGGGACATTTGGATGCATCTAGTTTCTGTCTTAAAAAAATAGCTTCAGATCTTACAGAGACTTTGGTTGTATTTGGAAAAGTGTTCTAAGGAAGGATTCAAGTGGATCTCCCTCAAAACTCTGGCCGAGGCAATGTCCCAGCACAGTGTAAATTGCTTTGCCACTTTTTGCCTTATCACTTCTGTCTGCAAAATGGGAATTTAACAGCTATATAAGGCTGCTGTAAAGAAAATTATTTGATGCTTGTACAGTGCTTGGCAAAGCTAACATTTTATTGCTACTTACTTGTTTATCCATTAATCCATGTTTTTCTTTTATCCCCGTAACATTACTCTACAAATAATGAATTTCTTTGAAGAAGAAGGATGAAACCAGGATGCAGGTAGTAAGAATAGGCTACTAAACCAATGAAGGGATGGGAAGACTGCTACCGTATATTTACAGAAACACACTATGGGAAAGAAGTAAGAAAAGAATATGAAACATAGTTGAAATTTTAAGCCAATAGTTATTTGAAGCTTGAAGACAATAGCTATTTTTAACTTGAAAAAAATAGTGTCTCAATATAAGAAAGAGAGAAATTAATGATGCAAAATAGAAATGTAAAAATGAAGCAAATATTGTCCTGAAACAAAACAAAATGAAATAAAATACTAACAGTACTGCCTGCAAGTTTGATGCCCAGACTCCATTAGTTGTGTAGGCCAAATGGGAACAATGGAAACAGGCATTTTGATGGGCAATTAAACCCATTTTCTTTAGACATATTGTGTTTTGAGAGCTCCTTGAGACAGAGCTTGGGATCAAATGGAGAAATAGCTCTCAGTGTTTATGCACGAGTGTATCTGAGCTACATATAAACTCATGCAGGAGGGAAATTAAAAGGAAAAATGTTGAGTAGACTCGCCGCTTTCATGCATGACAGTGTTGCACCTCAACTTCTGTGGCAGAGTAGATAGATAGATAAAGGCAGATAGATTGTGCTGTAATCCATTCCAGAGGGCTATGATTGCACATAAACACACAGAAAAAGAAAAAAGAGAAAAAGAAAAAAAAAAAGAAAAAAAAAACAGAGTTTGTAAATAAGCTTCCTTACAGATGACTGCTGTGCTCCCAGAGTTATTGCTTTTCAATACAGTATTCAATATTTATATACAAATTTGTACTCTTTGTCCCAGACCTGCGTCCATGCTGTTATCCCTATTTTTTACTTCTGCCCAGCTGATCAAACAATCTCAATCGCTTCTTTTTGTGCACCTTTAAACATTATCTGCAATGATTTCATTGTTTTTTGTTTATTTTTTTCCATATTCAGTGGGTTGTATTGTATTTATAATTCTGGATGAAAGTCAGTTAACTTTATGACTATCTGTGGTCCTCAAGTACCTCTTAGATCTATCCTCTTAGATGTACTCACTTATATTCCTTAGATCCAGATCTATAAAAAGGACTTAGCTGCTGATGATCTCAATACATTGGAGAGTTGAGCTTATTTATTCAAGTTGCAGTTTATTATACCCAAAATAGAGTGCAAGCGCCTTATAGTTTTAGTAACTGGATAATTCCTTCTGGACTCAACTTTTCTGTTGGCTTGTGAAGATCAGTAATAAGATTTACTTGACTCAGATACTCTGAAGGTCCTTGGATGTTTTTTCATGAGAATGACTGGAGTGTAGGAAGTAAAAAGGGCTGCTTTTAGGCTGTGGAGATGCTTATTTTCATTCTTTCTGATCATTAGCATGCTATCTAATTCTGTGTCCCCATGAACCTATACTCATTTGTGCTGATGTGAAATGCTAAAAGACTTTCATAAAGTATTATCCTGAAGCACCAGGGATAAGGCCTCATTTTATTCCCACTGAAGGAGATGACAAAAGTCTGTGGCTGCTCACTGGGAGAAGGTTCAGATTTTTTAGTTTGTTCCCCACTGACAATATGGTTTTGAAATGGCTGGTGTCACCCTGTTATCCTCAGAGTAGACTTCACACTCAATGAACGTACATAAGAAAAAGCATCTCTGCTCCCTTGCTGTTCTGTTGGGGATTCCCACTGAAACAGTGAACCAACTTTGTTCTGCAAGTGCAACTATGAGATCTGACAGAAACACTGCAGTGGGTGATATGGGAGCAGGTTTCCTTTTAGATTTGATCTTAGGAAAACACTACATGTTAAAGCAATGCAAAAATATCATTCTTCACAGAACCTTATTGCTCTTATGCCAGAAAATATGAAAGTGTACCAGAAGTTTCTAGGTTTTCATATTTCAGCATATAGGTCATGATATATACAGTAAAGATAAAAATACAGGAAGGAATCAATTCGGTTATCATTTTAAATGTATGATTCACTACAAGTAAACATATGTTTCTCTTACTCCTTTTTTGTCTGCACAGTAATGAAGTTTTAGGTAATAAAATGTGTTGCCTCAAGATAAGAGGTATTATCTAAAACACATTTCTGTCAATTAAATTGTCTTCTATTACTTTCACTGAAGCGCTAGCGGACTTTTGATTCCACTGATTTTTAAGAATACTGAAGAATGCAACACATTGGAATTGGAATATGCACTGCTAATTTATGATGTTTAACATAATGGAGATAGCACATAATAGTTGGGAAATTGCTTTTTATTATGAATGAGTTCCTGGCATTTAACTTATGCTGTTTTTATAAAGCTATATCTACCACTGAACCTTCCATTTTAACTAGTAATACTGTTTGTGTTCTTACTTAGTGTTTTGTCCTACTAATTAACTATAAAACATGCAATGAAATGAGGCTGAAGAATTATCCTCCCATACATTGAACTCTGCTTAATGAGCTCATTGAGATAAAACTCAATACTTAATCGTCAATGAAGTAAAGATGTCTGTGTTTTAATAGTATCACGAACAAGTAACTAAATAGTATCATGAACTAGTAACCATTTAAAATGAACGCTGTGGTGAATAAATGTCCTTGGAAAGGTGTAGCTTATATAATATACTTAACATAAGTTGTTAATATAAGTTTATGAAAATTAAATGCCATGAACTAGGTATAAACATTTGCAGATAGTTCAAGTAACACACAGTTAGTTTACTTCTAGCATCAAATTCTGCTCTTCGCTCACTAAATAAGAGACTTCTGAGGAATGTCTGGATTTCTACAATGATATAAAAGAGGACAGAGAGGTCTTGTTCTTTAGTTCACTGTGTGCGGCTCTGGAAAGCATACAAAATCTATACAGCCCAGAAACTGAAACTGACTGTGTTGCTCCATGGTTGCTTGGCCACGGGGACTAATCCCTTGAAGCCGATGAAATCTCTCACAAGTAGGATTTCTAGTCATATGGTCAGTCGTAAGGCCCAAATACTTACTTTTAGCTATCTGGAAATTAGGAATTTAATTTTCCTCTTTTAACTGTGTAAATCTACAGAAAAAAAAAGTCTGCATCTTAGTATATTATTATCATTAGTGGAGAAGACTAGAAGACTATAATGCTTCAGTTTTGATGTATGTTATTTGGGAGGAGATGAATCAGAAATTCTTTTTCTTCCCATTGACTACAAATGAAGTCTGCCTTATTGGTTCAGATATAGACATCTTTGCTGGTGATATCTGCACGTGCTTGGGCACATCCCACCAGGTATCTGCTCTACTGGATGCTGAACTTTATTGTTGTTAAAGATGAAGAACACCAAAGGACAACCACTTTTACCCATCATCTTTTTCAACATTAATACCATTGTAGGATAGGAGGAATCGCCCTTTGGGACTGCCTCTTTTCTGTCTATAGGAGGATCCTAGATAGTTAGCATAGAGTGGATACTTTTTAGATGACTATAATTAAATGAAATGAATCTTAGCCTAGGAGACATCTCCTACAGGCCCAAAATACAATGCATATTTCATGTTTCTGTTAGTGACAGCAGGTGGCCTACAGATCAGAAAGGCACAATCTCTTTCCTGCCCTCGTTTTGCCTATTACAGTAAAGAAATGGGCAGAGCAGGGAGGAAGGGAGGCAGCAGTAGGCAGGGGAATAGGTAGTAAAGATATAAAATTGCTCAGGTCTACTGTGACCACCCTCAGTTGCAGTACAATTGCAGCCTGAGGACTGCAACAAAAGCTGTGAATAGTTGTTCTGTCTCTGTGGTAGCAGATGGTGGGGATTATGGTTCTCTCAAGTACTGATAGCTTCCCTTGAGCAACACCTTTTTTTCTTTCTTTTTTTTTCTTTGTTTTAACAGAAGGCGGACTATTTTTTTCTTTTCTTTTTTTTTCTTTTTTTTTTTTTCCTTTGTTTTAACAGAAGGCGGACTTTTTTTTTTCTTTTCTTTCTTTTTTTTTTTTTAAGTATGCCAAAATGTAACCTCCCTTTCAGCTTAGAAGAAAAGTGGCAGTGGGGTCACCTCGTTATCTTGTATGAATATGACTGGAGGTGATATCTGCTATGTGGATACTTGTTCGTGTATTCTTTCTTCCTCCCTTCTCCCTCATGAGCTTCCTTGTGCTTTAAAAATAAAGTAATATAAAGAAAAGTAAATTCTCATTTGTAACTAAAGCTCCCATTATAGATACAAAGGAAAAAAAAAGATTAATTTTATGTTGGAAATAGCTTTACAATTGCAATCTATATAAATCCTTGCTAATATATCTAGAAAATTGGGTATTCTTATTTATAATAAAATAGAAATTTTAGATATCTGTATTTTATGCATTTCCACATAATTTACAAAAGTCTTAAAGAAACCTAGTTTTCAGAAGATGGAGGGTGCTCTCTCTTCCATTGGAAAATCAGGCTGCCCAAGGCATCTCATGTTAGGTCCCTTAGGACTTCTCCATCTGTATAAGAAAAAAAACATCAAAACAGTCATGTCTAGAATAATTGATAATATTAGAGGCTCGGCTAATCTAATATAATGTCAGTCAAAGGGATATGACCCCTTAACGGAGCTGAGAGTGTTTCCTTTTATCTTTATGGAAGCCAACACTTTGAAGGTCGTTGTTAATACTTCTTAATCAGTTTATTACAGGAGTGTATTACTCATTCCAGGAATGAGTATAGGTTAAAAGGTGGACAAAAAGTGTTTTTAATAACTTGTTGCAACCTTCCAAGGCTGTAGACAACCACTAAAAAACAACCATTCTAGTTATCAGAATCTGTATTTATTTTTTGGGTGTTATTACTTGAAGCATAGTGCCATTGAATTTCAAAAACTGCTGAGGACAATATCAAGGAATAAAATGGAAAGTAAAAATAAGGGAACTTTTTTCCCCTTTGCAACTGACCCAGTTATACAACAGATGCCATTCAACATTATTTAAGCTCTGCAAGCTCACACAGACACTTCCTTATGAACTCTACCAATAGACCTGAGGCATAATTAGAGTCAAAGCAACTATTGCACTCATATCTGCTTCCTCCTCCTGATATTTTTCTGATATCCTCAGGCATTTTGGATTCTGAGGCATAACCACAAAAAGTAAAATCTTACCATCATGGATGGACTCATTTTAGCTGGAAATAATATACCACATTTGGTTCATTCTACAGCAAAACTCTCTTTATCAAGGCAGCAAAAGTACTAGAGTGGCTGCAGGGCTGATGGAGTGGGAATGGTTGATCCATCAAAGCTTGTGGTGACCTCAAACTGGTGGTGAACTCCAGCTCTTCCTCTCTGATGGCTTTTCAGATGGGCTCACCATAGCTAGTCATTTTTCCACCCCCAAAAATGTTACAACTGGAAGGGTTATCAGGACTGCACATCCTTGGGGGACAATTGATAAGTTGAAATTTTTCACAAACATTAAGTTCCTACAGAAGGCAGTTTTATTTCTATGGTTATATTACTATTGAAAAATATAAATATTTACAAAGGCATAAGTCTTTCTTCCCTAAACTGATAGATTTTATTTCCTTGGAAGAGAGGAGAAGTAATGGAAAGAGAACAATCATAGATATTAATCAAGTTCTATTCCTTCCTGCTTTTCATTCATGAAATGCATGTGCTCTTTGAAGAATATTTTCTTCCCCATTTGGGCTTAGGCTATATGGGATATACTTTCAACAAGGAATGTCTGAGCAGCTCCTTGGACATGTACTGTGGATTTTAAGATTAATAAAGATGGAGATACAATGGAGCTTCTTTTCCTGGAGTGAACAGGTTTGAATGAGAAGTCTGGAAGGCTGAATTTGGCTCAGGAAGTGTGGGTTAGATGAGCAGACAGGGAGGTGGATTGAGAATTAGCTGGATGGCAGAGCTCAGGGAGTCATAATAAATGGGGCCAAGTCTGGTTGGAGACCTGTGCCCAGTGGTGTCCCCCAGGGATTAGTACTGGACCCAGTGTTGTTCAGTTTGTTCATCAATGACTTGGATGAGAGGATGGAGTGCATCCTCAGTGAGTTTGCCGATGACACGAAACCGGGTGGAGTGGCTGACACTCAGAGGCTGTGGCTCTGTGTGACTGACTCTCGGAATGGTTCTGCTGCCATTCAGAGCAACCTAAACAGGTTGGAGAGTTGGACAGAGAGGAATCTCATGATGTTCAACAAGGGCAAGTGCAGGGTCCTGCACCTGGGGAGGAATAACCCCAGGCACCAGGACAGATTAGGGGTTGACCTGCTGGAAAGCAGCTCTGTGGAGAGGGATTTAGGAGTCCTGGTTGACAACAAGTTACCCATGAGGCAGCAATGTGCCCTCGTGGCCAAGAAGGCCAATGGGCTCCTGGCTGCATCAGGAGAAGCATTGCCAGCAGGGCCAGGGAGGGGATCCTGCCCCTCTGCTCAGCTCTGGTGAGGTCACACCTGGAGTATTGGGGGCAGTTCTGGGCTTCCCAGACAAGAGGGACGTGGAGCTTCTACAGAGGGTCCAACGGAGAGTGAAAAAACTTAATTGTGATTAAGAGACTAGAGCATCTATCATATGAGGAAAGACTAAGCGAGCTGGGCCTGTTTAGCCTGGAGAAGAGAAGACTGAGAGGAGATCTGATCAGTATATATAAATATTTGAGGGGTGAATATAAAGAAGATGGGGCCAAACAATTCTCGGTGATGGCCAGTGACAGTGCAAGGGATAATGGGTATAAATTAAAACACTGGAAGTTTCATCTCCATGTGAGGAAGAACTTCATTCCTGTGGGGATGACAGAGCCCTGGAACTGGGCTGTGGAGTTTCCTTTGGCGATCTTCAAAACCTTCTGGGATGCCACCCTGTGCCAAGCGCTCTAGGTGTCTGTGCTTGAGTAGGGCGGGTTGGAGTAGATGATCTCTAGAAGTCCCTTCCAATCTCAACCATCCTGTGATTTCGTGATTCTGTGAACTAGGGCAAAGGAGAAATTCTGATGAGTTTAAGTCTGAGAGCAAAGGTTTCCCAGAGGCTGTATGTTAGATAAGGAAGACTAATCTTCTAATTTTCTAATTTCTCATCAGAAATGAAATCAACTTGGGGGTAATTTATTTTTCAGACATGAAGGAAAGGGAAAAGTTCTTTTATATTTTGAAATCAATAGAAAGTAAGAACTCTGGCCATACACTGAGAGAAGGGGATGAGGTGTTGCGGTATCAAAAAGAAAAAAAAAAAAAAAGGGCAGTGCAAGAACTGCACTAACTTTGAGTTTTGGGGAGTAGCTATTGCTCCTCTACAACATTCAAGATCTGGCTGTCCTTCAGTCCATGGGATGCTGAGAGCCCCCATGCAGGACACAAAATTTGTAGGACACAAAGTTTGGCATCAGGGCTTCCTAGGATTATTTATGGGAGAAAGATATTTTCAATGGAATATAAAAAATCAGTATTTTCTGGAGAAAATAAATAGCTACTTTCAGCTGTCAGCAATCATGTCTGTAGGACTTAGATGCAGACACAACACACAAGCCTTAAACTAGCTATATGTGCTGTTACAGTTCATAGTGCTGCCCCGATCATCTGGGGTGGAAGGAAACAGCTTTGCAGAAGGCACATATGAGCGCAGATTGTGCGGCTTCCAGAAACTTACTGGAGGAAGTTTGGAAATAACCATTTTCCAGGACTGGCTGTGGTGAACTCTCCAACAAGTGCTAATGGACTGAGGCTTGTGGGATGGGGTCCTAGGTATCAGCTGGTAAATGGGGACATGACGATGTTTGAGTCTGAGCAGTCTTTCTTCTACACTTTAATGTTTCCAGCCTTTCTAGGTAGTATGAAGTTGTCTTCGGGGAACTGATTCATCATGGTTTCCCATTCAATTTATTACAGCCCATTGTTAACAGCATTGAGCGTTTTCCTCATAGCAATTGTCTTTTCACCTTGAACTTGAACCCTACCTTTGCTTATCTGCTGAAGACTGATACATTTTTCAATTCAACCCTCCATGACTTAGGTCTGTTTTGTTAGCATATTTATATTTTGAATTAAATGAATATTCTCTGTCTTTGCAGTATACTGTGCTTTCTTATAAAAAAGTCAATCCTACTCTTAAGGACGGATACTAAAACTCTCTTTCTCACCTTGCTAGCTTTAGCCTGAGAAAAGGTTGTGTCATTCCAGCCTCAAGGCTCCTGAACCCAATTTGATGAACTATTAGCAGAGCAAAGTTCTACCTAATTTATAAGATTCATTGAGTTCTTCTCAAAAATGCATTCTTGCTTAACAGAGTTGATATTGATTGATTCTACAGATTGATGTGACCATCTTTTATCCAAACTAAATATATAAATTTTTGCTGTTGTTAGATTAGCTCTACCAAAAGTGATAGTAAAATTACGTTAGCATCCTTCATAAAGGTCAGGCAGGTATCTATTGCATTTCCTTTTTGTTCAAATAACCTTTCCTGCTATTTGGTAATTTGGGTGTTACTTACCACAATTTTCTATTTCTGAAATTTTAAATACTTTAAAAAACTTTAAGAAGTGGTTTCACTTTAAGAAATGGTATTTTTCTACCTATTAGCATATATATGGAACATGGAGTTTTTCATTGCCATAGTCTGTATTGATACACGCTTTAACCATTTTGACATATACTTTATCACTCCTTCCCTCTGGATTATCTCATTTACTCTTGGTGTCTCCAGCTACTTTTAACTGTATTAATTTCTGAGTAGTCCTACGGTTTGGGAAGGATGCAGTTATGATGGTATTTAACTGTACTTGTATTATTTTCTTCAGAATTTAGCAAAGGAATTTTATCATGCACCCTACATAGCATGATGCTATATCCTACCATGACACTTTCTTTCATAATTTCTGCAGTTGACAACAGACATAAAACCTTAATTTAAAGCAAAAATATACTCTTACAGGATTGGAAATAATCTTTCTTACTGCAAAAGATACAGTTATTAGTATATTGATTATCTTATAGCCCAAAGACATACCTATAATATAAGTTTTCCGATAGGAATCCATTTGGAACTGAAACAACCATCGCAATATTATGTGGATGTATCTGACAATGTAGGTGTCTACATGTGAGCTCTATGGTCCAGACTGCATCAGAGCTTTTTTTATAGTCAATATAGAGAGGAGGCATTTAAATTAGATGATTCATGTGTCCAATTTTGAACATCTACCTCATCATAAGATGAATCAAGTCCAGTTAAGTGTTGATTTCTCTTCCTTGATTCTAGGAGTCAAAAAAAAAAAAAAAAGTAGTTCAGATACAGGCAATTACTTTGTAGACTTTTCTAGTTGAGTGAGTTGAATCCTACATGAGTTACCTAAAAAGCGTGAGTGAATTTTCCTTTCCTCTCTCTTCTTCATGAGAAAAGTGTGATCCCTGGTGCAGAATAATATTTTACTTCATACATGGGGAACACAGGCACGAAGAATGAAAGGTTCAATTCCAGAGGTGCTGAGGTTTTGATACTCTATTTTTTTTTGCGAAGGAAAATCACACAGGAAAATGCTTCACAGAGAAGATCTATGGAGTATATAAGATCTGAACGCTAAGATACAGCCTAAAAACTAAACTAAAGCCTCACCTTGGCCTCCAGATCTATAACTCAGTACATTTTAACTATGCAATAGAAGTAACGTGAGGATTACAGGGTAACACACAGTGAAATGGGACTGAGAAAGGGTAAATGTTAACTGATGTGCATGAAGAAATACCCCAACTTTTCCATGTACAAAGCTAAAATCCAGATTATTTGTTGCACAGAAGAAGAACTTGATACTGTGATGTACAGATCTATGAAAATGTTGCCTCAGTGCTAACTGATGGTAAAACGTAAATCAAATACTAAGGATTATTAATAAAATAAAGTGGTAGGAAACACCATAAAACCACGATGTAATGTCACCCTTCACACAACATGCGTTTATGGGTTTCACTGTGTGTGCTTGATTTATAAAACTTGAATTGGTTCACAGAGTTTGAGCAGATACCTCAGACACAAAATATTGTTTCTTTCTTTGATGGACCCAGGATAAAAGATGAGGTTTACCATATGAAAGTGTATGATGATACATGGAAAATTAATTTGTATATCAATGTAAGTTAAAAATTCTTGGTAGTTCTTTCCTTGAACATTTCCCTGAACACCAAGAGAATAACAGTGAAAATAGCAATTAAAATTAACACATTTAGCCAATATTCAGAAAACCTTTTTACTGTCATCCTAACATATATTAATATTGAAAGTGGTCTTGTAAAAGTATTCTAAGGCTAATATGCATCTGCTTTCTAGTTTCCTCAATTTAAAGGTTTTATTTCTGCTTTCATATTATTCTAAGGAAACAGTATAATATTCTAAATTTATACCACATTTTTCCATTTGTTTCTCATTTGCTAACTGACACTTCTGAGAATATATTCATCTAAGTTTTCTTATCTTTGAAAATACATAACATGTTTTTGCAAAAACAATGATGTCCAATGCCAAAGCATTGTTTTGTACTTATGGGATTATTTTCACTGTAATGAAGGAATCATGCATTGAAGCATGGACATATTCTGTGTCTCTTTTATGGGCATCCACAGCTATAGCCTACTCTTCTGTAAACTGGAGTCCTCAAATGAGGTGCCACCACAGTCATGTCAGAACATTAAGAGTACCGTCTCCTAAACTGATAACAAAGGAACAAGTCACTTCTGGTTACTGATGCTTTAAGAACAGCAATTAATCAGGTGGCATTCCAAGATGAGTCCGGGAGAACCTTCAGCCTCTATTTGACCTTGACAGTTGCATCTTCCCAGTAATGAGTACAATAACAGCTACAGCCTGTGCTTTGAAGCTTTATTTAGCAGCTTTATTTTCCTTTGTTACGCAAGCTGAAGGTAATTCAAACAGCATCGCTATGTCTTGCAACCTGCCTTCCTAGGGTCCCATGCTGTCCTGGACTCCAAGTCCATATGAGGGGAGTTGGGTTGCCACCAAAGAAGCTGTATTATCTCGATTTCTTCTAGTCACAAACAGGATGAGGTTATTGGAACTGCAGTATATAACCAAGTGGAGACAAACGGGATCAAAATTAGGATATACAGTAGTGGTGCACATGTTTAGCAAAGAAGTGTGCCTTTGCTATGGCCAGGGTATACTTATTGCACAAGCACAATGTTCCCACCGTACTTCGTGTCACCACGTATTCTGCCAAATGGATAAAGTAACATCAGATCCTTTCATTTGTAAAATTGTTCAAAATTAAAACTCATAATTTTGGTACCGTTACGTTTTATGCTGTAGCCATATAATGTCAATGTTTTTTTACTTACACATTAACAGTGGGTAATTTTGTATGTAATGATAAAAATAAAATGAAATAGTATCTAATCTACAAATCAGAGGAATGATAATTACATTTAAATATTGCAAAATATTTCAGCACAGGAATGCTGTAAAGTATGTGTCCTACTTTAAATAGGTGTTTGCAATCTATTATAATGATAGAAATGGATGAGCTCTTTACATAGGCCAGAATAAGGAAAACATAAATACTTAAATTTATTAGTCAGACTCTAAAGAATAGAATTAACGATGTGGTTAAAGTTAAGTAGGAGTTTAAGTGTTTTTGATGAAGTAGGATGTTAATATTAACTTTAATTTGAAGAAACTCAAGGTTCTCTGTACTAGATCTAGTAATAGATCTACTATACTAGTACTATATTAAAGAACATTAATAATTTTTGTGCTTTTCTAGATTTTTTCTGACCAAATCACCTCATCACTGGCACAATGGCAGTCTAATGGGTGACTTTTTATCAAATATGTTGACAAAAGAGAGAGTAATGGCAAGTTAGCACCTATGAAGGATTTCTCATGTGAGTCATTCATAAATTTACTAAGTTGATTAAGTACCACTAAACTTCAGTGCCAGGGTCATAGGATACAGGTTGGACAGAATCAGCAGGGACATTAGGGAGTGCCTAATTCAGTGTCTAATTCTGCTCCTATAAGAGATGACCAGGTGGTTCAAGTTTCTAGATCGTCAGGTCTTGTAAAATTCCAGGGAGAAAGAATGTCCACTGGGCAACTTGGCCCTCTGTTTGACTATCCTCACGGAAGAAAGGCATTTCCTTATATTTAAACCTACTCTCTTGTCTCCCACTGTGGTTGTGAAGAGCTTGGCTTTGTCTTCTCAGTGACCTTGGTCTTCCCAAACCCATCTCTTCTCCCAGTGAACAAGTCTAGTTGCCTTTCCTTGAGAAACAAATGTTCCAGCTCTCAAGTGTGTTGGTGGCCCATCACTGAGCTGATTCTACTTTATCAACCTTTCTTTCTGGTGGGAACTAAAACTCAATGTAGTATTGTACATATGGTCTAATGACTTCTAATTGGAGGAGAATAATCACTTCCATCAATCTCCTGGCTTTTCTCCTGTATTAGCAACCCAAAATATTGTTGGCTTTCATTACTACCAGGGCACTTCATGGGTCACATTCAGCTTGCTGCCCACCAGGAATTCCGGGGTAATTTTCAGCATAGCTGCTCCCCTGCTATGCAGGTGATAGTCCTAAGGTGATGGACTTTGCATTTATCCTGTTGAAATTCTTGAGGTTCCCTGCCATTGGAAGTATTGACTGGACCCCAATTTAATGTCAGGTGCAAACTTGATGAGAATGCACTTCATTGCCTTCCCCAGTTCCTTGATAAAGAGATTAACGAGCACAGATCTCAGTGTGCAGGTCCCTGTTACTCCCCTCATGAAAATTGCTGCTTAGCTTGTGCTTATGACTACAAATAATATCTATTTATTCTAAATAGATAATAATAACTTCTAAATAATATCTATTTATTGAAAACTAAATTAGCATAACATGCAAGTGAGAAAGACAAGAGCATTTGCTTTTTGAGTGTGTTAGGATCTACAGTATACATTTAGATTTTTGTCTGCAGACTTCAGAGCGCTGTACACCCCAGAGAGTGTACATCCCACTGCACTACCTACACAGTTTCTTTTATAGGTAATTTCCTATAAAACGAAGGAATATAGATAATTTCCTACTTCCAGGAACCTGATGGATCTTGCCTGTGCCCTCAAATGGAATATTCATTTTCAGGAAGAATGAAAAAGAAGTAAAGACAATTTCAAAATCCATTTAAGATATCTGCACTGGGGAGAATCCTTTATATTTTCCTGTATTTAACAGAAGAAATTGCCTATAAAGTCTGAAACTAACCATCTCTAGTGGGTCATCATAGCAGGTAACCCTTCTAACGAGGACTTCAGTGATGTGATTCGTAGGATTGAAGAACTGCTTAAAGAGATTTCCCCTGGAGAGTTGTCTTTCCTAAGAGACTTGTGTCTTTTGAGGCAATATAAAAATGCTGCTGTCAATGTGACTTCTAATTGTGTTCTTTGCATTTGAAACAAGACTTGTTTTTTCTTTTTTCTTTTCTTTTCATTTCTTTTCTTTATATAAGCATTAGTCATGTATCAGCTTGTCAAATTAGAGTCCAAAAGTTTTCTAAGTAGTTAAAGAAAATCTTTTCCTTTCATGCACGAGTACCCATGCTCCGAAATAGTCATGTGTGTGAGTTTCTGAGGCTTCCAGCATTCTGCCTGAGTGATGTTCTATCCACTGCTACTTATCAACTTAGCACCAGAGATTTCTCTTACAGCAGTCACCATAGCACAACATTTACAAAACCACCTCCCCAAAAAGAAGTAAATGGAACAGATCTTGCCACCCAGATAATGACACTAGGGTTTCAACTTGCTATCACCATAGCTCAGAAGTTACAGTCACATGTTCTATGGGATTGCATGAAGGAAAACAGGTTCTTATCACAGAGATTAAACAGAAACACTGGAGGAGGGAGTTTTTATTTATTGGTCCAAGAAGTTACCAAAGAGTGTAAAAGGTGTGTTCCTTGACCAAGAAGGAAATATTCAAACATTACTCAAATTTATACAAATGTACTCTTGAAGTCAGTAATGACTGTGGAACTGGAAAGTCAAGGGAGATTAGTGTCTTAGTTGTACATCTCACCCTTCCCTTTTATTTTGTTTTGTGATCACCTATGGATTTTTCCTGCTTCAGTGAGACATTGTCATTCGCTACTTTTGGTGAACTCGGGTTAAGGACTAATAGTTTCACTGTCAGGAAGAACTTTTTCCAAGTACCTTATCTATTCTTCTGCTCATACGTGATGAATTTCTATGCAAAATTATGACCTTGGTTGTAATAACATGATTCTTTGGGGCCATATGTGGGATAAGTAGCAGGTATTGCCTATTATTCAGTATCCTGGGAGGCGTCTTTTTATTATTTTATTTATTTATTTATTTATTTTTCCTGTCTGAATTATCAAGTGCTTCTAAGTGTTCTATTTCTTTTAGTCTTTTCAGTCATATCAAAGAGACCAGATATCAACAGATTATCTAGGATGATTCCTCATGGAGATGCTGGGGGTTTGGTTGCAAGCCACAGGGGAGATGCAGTGGCAGTGAGTGCAGGTTGTCTAGAAAGGGAGAATGGTTGTTGAGCTTTGCTGCTTGAGATGTAGAAGTGCTGGGAACAGTCTCAGAGGTACTGCAGACACAGTTTGTGGCTCTGCTTTAGCCCCTGTATCTGCTTAAACAAGAGAAGGGGCCAACTGTTCCTTCACCTCCTGGATTAACAAACTACATGTTTGAGAAAGCTTCTGAGATTAGCATGTAATAGCTGCATTTCTCCTCAAGCCCAGCCTTTAGGAATATACATATAATCTTTTAAAGCAAATTCGCAGTCAACCAGAAAGGAAGTAGATATAAAGACAGGAAAGAAGAGGAGAGTTCCAACAGGGTCAGCATTAGGTACAGTAGCTAATATAGTTTAGCTAGTTAGTCTCCTTCTGATTAGCTAGTCTGATCATTCAAGGTATTTCAGCCACGAACTTCATCTGAACTGCAGTTCAGAGAAGTTGTTTTTTCTGCAGTGACCGTAGAGGAAAGCTACTGACAGCAGCTGAGTGAGAGTTTGGTATCCTTGCAACATTCAGTAGTACCACTACTACCATAGAGCTGCACACGTTACATGTAAGAGCTGGCTGATATTTTTGAGGTATATTTACATTTACATCTCTAAAAGAGTGTCTTAAAATGCTTATCATTGAGACACTAGTTATTTAGAAGCTTAAAGCTGATTTGCCACTGAAAGATTCCAAAGTTGTGCTCCCTTCCTCTTTTTTTCCCCTTCCTCAGTTTTAAGTGCAAGTGTACAAAATAATGGAATAGGTGAAAAGCTTCTGATAAATGGTACTTTAAATTTTTTTGTCAATTTGATTTTTTTCATCAAAAAGAAAAAGAAAAACAAAATAAATATAGTGTTACTTACTATTTTATGCAGAAAAGGTTGTTTGGCTTTTCTTTTCAGTAAAAAGCAGTGTTTTCTAACCTGAGCAAGGAGTCCTATCACAGGCAAGATACTATGGCATTTCCCTGTTTTAACAAGGCTTGGAGTATGGTTAATGCCCTGTCTCTGAGAAATGGGCATTCTCGTTAGCTGTGCTTGGGTTAATAGCGACAGGTAGTGACTATTGCTCAATGTAACTCAAGAAATGTATCTTTAACTACAGCAAGAAAGAAAAAAGTTGCAAGAAAAAATACTTGGCTCCTCTCCTGCAGCCTCTGCAGAAGTGAACACTGAATAAAAAGGAGAAGAAAACAAAGCATCACAAAGGAAAAATCAGCCCCTCTTATGTTTTCATCGTATCTGACTAAAGTTGGATTTCAAAGTACTTTTCAAGCTGTTTGGATACACATCAACTTGTAAGGATAAAGAGAAGAAAAAAGAAAGGGAAAGAAACTCACCATTTTTTTCAGCCCTGAGCATCAGTGAATTATACTTTTCTCCATATTTCTTTGAAATTCTGCTCCCTCTTTATTGTATAGTTTTATTTATATGGCAAAGTATTAACTCAGCAGTAAGCTAACAGCCACATGGAGTTATGAGAGGACACATTTGACTTTTTTGCTGAAACACAATATTATTTATGAAACAATAGATTGTACAGAGGAAATAATGGCTCCCAGGAGACTGAATATCTCAAGGGGCTGGATGTGCAACATGGTTTTTTAACACCATGGTTTTTTCTATCATCTCGGCACTTTGCATGTAGACCAGGTTAGTAATGATGACCTGAAGCTCTAGCCTCACACCCCAGCAGTTTCCCCTGCTTTGTCATTTATAAGGGAGCATTGGGAAGAGCTGGTGTTTCTCATCTAGGGAATGTCAAGGAAAGCAAATTCTAACCTCACTTACACTAGAAAAAGCAAAAACTTTGCCTCCCCTCTAGTTTAATCACTCAAGTTCTTGAGGAGACTCTGTGAACATTTCCACAAGACCATTTGGGCTGTTCTTCCTGCCACAGCAACATTAGATGATTCAGTCACCAGTTACCTAATTCCCCTTTGGATGCTCCAGAATGACAGTATGCATAAATAAGCCTAAGGTAATTCAGCTAAGCTATTACCAAAAGTAATAAGTCAAAAGAGGCTTATTACTGGGCAGATGTGAGTCTTGTTGTTGGCAGAACTGGCTAAAATGACATCCCCAAACGCTGCAAAGAGCTTTCAAGTAAGATTCGTGCATAGACTTAACGACTCAAAGGTAAATGAACCATCCATAGCCTGGATGTCTGGACTGTTTCAGCATGCAGTAACTTATGAAAGCTTGAGCTATATCATAGAGAACACAGAAAAAAAAAAAAAGCAGGGCTTTTAAAAATGCTAAGAGGAAATGCCTGTACCCTGCATGTCACCTTGCTGTCAGGTGGCCTGTTTACCCACTGTGGTACAGAAAAGGCTTTTACCCTTAGTTTAACAATGTTCTTAATAAATGTAACTGCAACAGGAGCTTAAATTTAGGCATCCATTTGGTCTAACCTCCTCTGTAACAGATAGAGAAGAAGAGGGATATTCCAGAGTATTTACCTTAACTCAGAATAGATGTATATGATGAACAGCGTCATTCGCGTTCTGGAAGTAGCCACCCATTCCCATTCCCTAGAAAAAGAGCCTGGACATTTGACACAGACAATACAAGACTTTTGTGTTGCTGATATGAGCGGAGATAAAACCTCCCTAAGGTCCCCAGAACCTGTGCTGTGGCTTCAGGTTCCCTTTTACTTTACAGAGCTACCATAAAGAAATTCAAGGCAAACTAGTATTTCATAAACAATAGCAGTAACAATTTCCATGTATATAAGGGAAAAAAACAGTCTGATATTTGTGGGGCAGAATAGTATAAAACAGAGAAGGGTCCTGGAACCAACAATATTTTTGAATGAACCCCAGGACTCAGTGCTGCATCGCAGATCCTCTCAATGTAAAACCCATCTGCAGCTACAGAGCCTTCTGCAGAGCAAGAGCAGCTCCAAGAGCTGCGTGTCTATCGCAGGCAGCTGTGTTTTGGTTAGGAGTCCAAGCCCTCCTGACAGTCTGCTGGAGTTTCCTAGTCTTTCGGGAATGAAACAATACCAGAGATTGGAGGTGGGAATAAGGAATAATCCCCTGAGTGATTAACAGCCTAGGGCAGTTGGTAAGTAGATGTTCTACAATGCTATGGGGGAAAAAGAAGCAACAGAAAACCAGACAGTCATTCTAAAGCTAAGGTGGTTACCTAATCATATGTTTCATTTAAGACTTGCTAAGCAAAAATTATTTTTTTTTAGCATCCTCTTCAAGGCTTTTCTAAATGTCTCAGCAACCTTTAGGCTTTCAGGCTTCCTTTTCATTCCTCCAAATCGTTTGTCTAGACTTGGTATAATTTTCACTTGTTCACATGAAAGTTTCCCTGGTAGCATCAGAGAATACATTTCAGAAAAGGATTTTGAAATGAGAGGAGTGCCAAAAAAGATTTTATTCCCTTGCTGTCTCTCAGCACCTTTCACTGAGACACCTCTCAGAAGGAGCCATGCTTCATTCTGATGCCAAAGTATGTCCTTAAGCCCCAGGCTGTGTCCTCTGCTGGATAAATATTTGGAGAGTTGGATGAAAGAATGGTTTAAAGTATAGAGGAGATGGCAGCAGGCTGATTCAATTTCTCCAAGAGTGCTCAAATGCCTGGTTATAATAGAGCTAAGTATTACCTGATGTTGTGTCCTGATGTGTATATTGACTTGTTTTCCTTTGTGCCAAGAACTTCCATGGTGACTTTATTATCAGCTCTTGCAGAACAGGGTGACATCTGTTTGAACTCAATCTGTGACTTTGAATTCATCAGGCTGGAGAGGAAGAACCATCGTGAAATGACATTATTCGTTTTTAAGTGGCAGTAGGTATGATCAAACTATCTGCGGGATTCAGATCAGAACCAAAGGCTTTTGTGGTTCCATGTCCAAAGTGGTGACTGTGTTTAGAGAAATACTAATGTGTAGCGAAGTCATTTAAAGTGAATAACAACACCCACAAGCAGATGATTGAAGGCATTGAAGGCTTCCAAACCTGCTATGCGTTGCTTGGGTATCAGCTGCAGGAATAGGACGCTGGCAGACTGCTGGCTGAGTTGAAAGGCCAGAGGATTCTCTGTTTTGTCTGGCAGGGAAGCAGGAAGGAGCAAAATTCCTGACTGTCTCCTTGATCCTTGTTTTCTACCAGTAAAAAAAAAAAAAGTAATTCACAGCAGGATCACAGAGTCTTTCTCTCTCGCAGTGTTCCCATCCTGCTGTGGTGTATGTGATGTGGCAGGGAAGAACTCTTCACACTATAGGCTGACAACCTACATCTTCCACTTTCTGATTGAGTGCTGAGACTATTTACCCTTCTTGGAGATACAAATTTCATTGTTACCACTATTTTCTTCCTCAGGGAACTTCATATCTGCTCTTTTTGTTACTTTCCTTTAAAAGGGAGCTCTAAAGCCTGCTTTCCAGCTGGATGGAAAAGCTGGTACCCACTATAGACCGGCAAAGAGAGACAGAAATATGACTTAGATGGTTAGGACTGTCCTTTAAGTCCTTTAAAATATATGTTCCTCATGCAATCAATGGGTAGAGATAGATATTTGTCTTCAGTAGAGTGGATAATCTTATGATTCTCTACTTCTCTTGACAGACTATCCTGAGGAATTAGATACTTTCTTTAAGAGTGGTCCCTATAGGGGTATGCCTCATAGGCTATTCTGTCACTTACCAGTCTAAATTAGATGTGATATAAATATCAGATTCTGCTCTGTATCATATTCTACAGACCTAATTTTGAGGCCAGAATGGACAACTATGAACGTCACTCCAAAACAACAGGAACCATATCATAATACCCCTTAATTCCACAGATTGAACAGTGATAACTGTGTCTTTCATAAAGCTGTAATTTCACTCTTTCCCTTAAAAAAAAAAAAGGCAGTGTAGGTTTGCAATGTTGAGCTTTTCCCTGCCTCCCCAATTTGTCTTGTCATTGTTAAATCTTATCTCCACTTCTTTGTTTCCACCATTCTTTTAAAAGAATCATAATTGGTATGATTATCCTTGCTATGAGAATAATTAGCTATAGCTTTTTGACACACTAAATGGAGAATATTACATTTTAAGCAGCAGGCACTGAAACACTAAACAATACTGCTTTGAACAGGACCATAGAGAAGCGGCTCAGGTGAAACAATTACTAATTTTAGAAACTTGAACTTTATACCCTTATGGAGGGAAATTAATCTCACAGTAGTTTTTGCCTGAGAAGCAGTCAAAGCACTTTGGCCTCTCTCTGAAATAGACCTTTGATATTTTCAGTGATGGAAGATGGTTGCACAGTGAATCATCATCCCCTGATGTGTCCAACAGAGCCTTGCTCTTACAATTAAAAGTGCTGCATTCCTCCTGTGTGCGGCTGGATAAGTTGACCTCTAAGGCAAATAGCATCATCTAACACTTGCCTTTTGGATATGAAATTTTTCATTAGACACCTAGGAGATGTCAGATCTCCAAAATATAAAGATTACAGAATTTTATGTGTTTTAGGATTGTAAACTGTGTCCCGTGTTTACCAAAACTAATTGTAGGATAAAGGTGCATATAGGCACCTTTATGATATTTGAAGATATTTTGGAGAGGTCTATTTTAGACCTCTCAAATGCAACTGAAAAGAAAAACTGTAGGCCTAAAGAGCTTGCTGGCATAAGTGAATTATAGTGATGAATTGATCTATTGACCATGTTATTTTGAACTTTTTTTTTAGTTAAAAGGATGTGATAATTGTATTGAAATAAAAGTTTTGAATTGTTTTCAAGAGTTGATTGTGGTCAAAAGTGAATTGCAATACTATAATTATATACATTATATATGCTATATATATATATAAAAAATACATGTCTTTTATATAAGTCAGTTTTGAACAGTATTGATGTAAGTTTAATGGAACTAATTTCTGAAATTAATAATTGATAGCACATGATACCTATAAATATTGGACAATAACATCAAAGAATTCTTTAAAAATAGCATTTCAATTAAAGTAAATATGGCCTTATAAATGGACATTTCACCTTTTCAGCTTTTCCCACAATACTGTTGGTATTAAGCTAAGAAAGTAATCATGTAAATGATTACCTGAAATTCATCAATACAGGGCACTAACTTCATTTCTGTTTAAGTAGATATCTGACTTCTATACTCATTCAACACAATTCATCTAAAGCAAATCTAGCAAATTTGGCAAGTTTCATTCGGACTCTCAACTCAACAGTTAGTTAATACAGACTTAAAATCTGACCCTGAGATTTAAAACCTTTAAAAGTTGAAATAGTTTCAGCCCTGGAACATTTCTTAAAGAGCAAATTCTCTTCTAGGCCTTCTGGGTTCTCCAGCTACCTGCACTGGATCTTCAGCAGTCTGGCTGGGAAACATCTGCTCTGGGAGCAGGAGTCTTAGCAGTTCAACCCTCCTCTCTCCATCTTGACACTTAGTAAAAACAAAATCTAGCTTCTTGCCTTGCATTAAGCACATTCTGTAGAAGAAGGAGAAACGACATTCAATTTGAAGCACATTATGTGACTCAGAATATACACTCAGTTCCTGGAATTGCTGCATCAGTTCTGTAAAGTTCTTCAAACTTTATCAGGTTATTTGATTCTCTGCGTCTTAGTAACTGTGGGGATAAGTCTGTATTTAGCCCCAAGCAATATTACTTATCCCCCAAAACAAGTCTTCCATTCTTTGCTTGCCTTAACTAATTGTATTGTAAAGTCTGCGGTTCAGAGATTAATTATTGTTATGTGCTTTCATCTGACACATTGGACCATAACTGTGTTCCGTAGTATAAACAAAGAACAGTAAAATTACAGGTACTTTAGATCCCTAGAAGATGACTAATAAATTAGCAATTGCATTTGATTTTTCTTTCTACTTCATTCTGCCAGAATATTTGGTACTTCCATTTTTGATTTTGCTTAAATTATGTATTTGTTAATTACCTCAACATTTTGCATTCCCTGATTGGCTGTCCACAAAGAAACTTGTAGTTTACACGTGGCTGCATGCCCAGTTGATTGCCCTTCTAAACTAGACATTACCAGAACCAATGACACATCATTAAGAGGACACTGCCAGTTTCAGAGTGCAACTGAGACTGCCTTGCCTTTTTCTGTCTTTGGAAGGTGTGCTCAGGGTCCTCCCCTGTTAGAGATGCTTTTCAACTTCTGTCACTATTTTGACATTTTGATGCATCACTGGGGAATGCTGAAATAGTTGGTTTGACACTGGTGTCACAACCTTCCATCTTTGCGTGAAAGCATCTATTACTGTATTTCCACATCTAACCACAATCTAGACACTCATGACAAACCGCAGTAGTCATGTTAGTCCAAGTGAAGGAGAGAAAAAGAAAATCTTCACAGATCACTAGCAAATCACCTTGACTGCACTAAAGCAAGAGGGGAGTGCTGATATTTCATATTCCTTGGAATGGAATCAGCTCTGCACACTGAAAGGTAGGGGCAAAAACCTGAAAAATGAGTGAGTGATTTGAACAGATAGGAAAAAAAAAAATCTCAGATGAGCACTGGAACAGGCTGGATGAGTTTATCGAATCTCTGCAAATCTCTCGTAAATTTTCAAAATTTGACTGGGAGAAGACCCTGAGTAATTCATCTGATACCAAATTTAGCTGCCCTTCCTGCAGAGGCTGGATGAGGTGACTTACAGAGGTCTCCTCTGCTTAAATCAAGGTATGATTCTAGAATTCCTCCTCTGAGTACAGAACACAGGTTCATGACTATCTTTGACTGCATGCCTAACTTTTAGATGATTAGGTTAAATGAGATATGACCCATTCTAACACTCAGACTTTGAAGTACAGAAGGAAAGTGTGCAAAGCAATATTAGAAAGGAGATGCAGTTCCACTATAGCATCAGAAAACCATGTGCACTTGCAAGACAGAGGCCACCAGAATAGTCAAAATGCATTGAATGGTTCTTCAGAAGTTATGTGTGGAGAAGACATGGTGTGATCTCGAACATGAACATTAACTAATATCAGGAAAAAGAATGATGAAGAGACAGAATTGACCTCAGCTTCATAATTTCTGTATCTGTTTTCACTTCCAAATATCTTTAGGCAGGTGAAATGTGTCCTATCCTAATTGGCAGAATTGAGACCTCCTGGTTGTCTATTGAGTTGAGTTGTTTATTCCCATTTTAAGGAAAGTATGTTTCTCTGAAATAGGCCCAGTTTTGTTCCTTCCTACAGAGGCAGTGGAGAGATAAAAGCATCTTAACAGCACAGCACAGTACATTTAACATCTGGCTCTCCTTCTGGACACACTTCTTTCTACCTGTTTCCCACATGGGGAAATTAAGGCAATTACGCTGCTAACTTAATTCCCTTGGGAACATAAAGGGAAGCCACTGTCTGCATTAAGTATTAGTGCAGAGTTTTGCCTTTGGTAAAAATTCATATTTTTGCTTGGGGGAGCCTGGATTTCTCCATGCAGACTCCTCTCAAGCCCCAACTGTCTCAAGACTATATAGAAATTGCCTATTATCCTGAACAATGGGTCATTGCATTAACAAGATATTTTAAATAACTGAAAAGTTGCTATATGGTGTCTAAATTTTTAAGTTTATAGAAAAAATCAGAGTTTTTTTCTTCTCCTTAGTAGTTATTTAGGAACTTTAATTTGAATGTTATAAACTACTGTGTTTCTATGTTTCCTTTTTGATAGTTTTCTGGAACATACTTTGAAAATTTGGCAGTCATATGATAGTTCTTTATATTATGCATGCTAACAGATTTTAGCTGAGCTGAGATTAGAAAGGAAAGGTAAAGAAAAAATATTGTTCAGAATTCTGTCATCAAAATCATAGTTAATCTACATACCACGTATCACTCAGTTTGTTAGTGCAGCTCAGACTGGATGAGCACAAGGCCACTTTTAACCTTGGCCCAAGCTTGCTTTCTCTGCTGTTGCACCTTGTTGTCACTCTTGACATCTAAAATTATATGACAAGATCCTTGGGCCAAAAACGATTCATTTGTTCTGTAAAATGCCCACAAATGTTAGTGGCTGAATGGAAAAACAGAGTTGGTGGCAAAGAAGGTGGTTTCATTAGAGCCAACTAGCTGTCAGAGACGATAGTTTGCAAATCCGTAACAGTGCTTACATTTGACATAACATGCCAAAGAGTTTTTCTGTGCCGCATTTCAGAAGGTGATGAGATATAGTTGTGATGCAGAACAACTTTTTTTTATTACAATCTTCAAACTTCTAAAAATCCTCTCTCATTTAGCATTTTTCCATGTTTTAAAACATGGCAGCTGGTGTTAACTAGCTAGTGGGATGTTAACCCCACTTAAAATAAGTTACAGACAACAAATGGAAGCCTGATTATACCCCAGAAAAGGTATATCTGTTCTAACTATACTCTATATAAACCTGTTAAAACTATATGTGAATGTGTAGTATCATCCTTCTCCTTAAAAGAGCACCAGCCCAGGGACTCCTGTTGTCCATGCCCAGGCAGCTGTATTTTCTCATTTGCTGCTGCCAATTAGCTAACAATTAAGCAATTGATTAATTATCCAGTTAACTGACCTGCTACTTGAGTCGTTCCTTCATTTAACCATATGCAGACAACAGCTTATTGCTTTTGAAATCTGGTTGTTGTCCATAACTGGTAGCTTTTACTCATCATTGCATTTGGTTGTATTTACTGCTGAGCACTCTTTAAAACTGAAAATATCTTAGCTGATACATGGTACATTTCTACCTGTTTTCCCAATCCAAACCCGAGCTTACCATTGCATCTAACTGTGAGTCCACCAAGATGGCACTCGAGTGGGATATATTTTAATCTATAGTTTCTACTTCCTGCCTCTTGGAAGATAATTGGTATTTGGAATTTTCTTTTCTCTGGCTCTTCTGGCCTCGTTCAGCCAGTGGAATGCATGAGAAAATGGGTTTTCTTGGATACCAGTTGAATATAATTGGCACCAAACACTCAAGTGAAGTTATTCTGTGTTCACATGAATGCAGCTGCAATTATAGCCACCTTAGGAGCAACAATATCACTCTCTCTGTGTGCTGGTGTGAGTGTTACTATTGGATTTAGAGAATCTGTTAATGTGGAAGACCTCAAAACGATGCAATCAATTGCAGAGGCAGCCACTGGTCTCCAGTTTCCTAATTCTATTTTTCTTGTTGAACAGTGTGTAATAAATAATAAAGGGAGTTGCAAATTGTGTCACTTCAATTGTAATACTACATGTTGTTTTAAACAGTTGTCGGGATTAACAAGGAATGGTTTATGCATTTCTGGCTGTGTATTTCAATATCTATTCACGATTAAACTCCTACTGGTCAAATTTTCCTTTGGTATATTGGCTAAAACATTTGTCAGACTGACAGATATGGATATAATTTATAGATTTCTAAATAAGCAAACAGAGAACATGCATGAATATAGATCTCTATAGTAAGAGGAAAGTATATGAGCCAATGAATGGATATACTTTGATACAGTCCTGCAAAGTTCCCATCTCCTCTTAGTCATAATTACTTGACAAAGGTTTTTATCTTTTAAAGCTAATATTCTTCACCGACTGTGAAACCAACAGCGGCTTGGAAAAGACAGAAAAAGTGATAAACAGCATCTGTTTTACTGAACAATCTGCTGGAGTTAAACTTCCTCTAAAGTATAGAAGTATGAACTAGAAATGTATCCAACGATAGCAAGGAAAAAAATTATTCAAAGATGATTAATCTTGCAAGCCTGCTTCACTAGCACCAGTTCTCAGGAGGGGAAAAGCTGCATATTGACATTTGGCAAAGTTAATTTTAGTGGCTGATAATTGATGGATCAGCTTTTCCAATCTAATCTGGTTTCTTGCTCTCCTGATCTTTGCTCTGTCTCCAAATAGGGTCCGTTTAATTTACTCAGCAGCTCAATTATGCACAAGAAATGCATTCTCATTAACAAAGATTTTAAATGTCCAATGCTCTCTCTGTCCTTTAAACATAGATGAAAATGCAAAAGAAGCCGAGACCAGCAAAATACTGAAAGGTTTAGATAATCCTTGGAAATGCAGAGATCAAGCAAGTCAGGCGAGGATTTTCTGGTTGAAATTCTATCTGAAAAGAAAGATTCAATCACTGTATTTGTAGGAGTTTATCTAGATGAAAGCAGTTTTCCAAGATTTTGTATTCCATGGGAAGGCAGTGTCCTGGATTGGTTCGCCCTGGGGGTGGCTAGAAGAGAAGCCCTCCTGCCCTTATTCCCAGTTTTCCTTGTCCCCACTCAGTTGTATCCAGCAATGCTGAAACAAATCCCAAGGTTCACACTTCCCAGCTTGCAAGTTAGAGGTTTACATCATGTCCTGCTTGGCCCCTGCAGATGCCAAAAAGCTCCATTCTGGAGCACACCTAACTCTGCAAAAGCAGCGAGCTATGCTTTAATTGGACTAAATACTCTTTTTTTGGCTTTGTCTGCAATGTTTGCAGTGGAAGGACTTTGGATTTTTTTTCTCTACTGTTAGTATTAATTAAGTGGGGCTACAGATATACAAATCAAATGCAACTAAACAAGAGAGTAGCCCTCATAAATAGACCACCCTTCAAAGAGAAATTTGGAGTTTTAGTGAAAATATTGTGAATACCAATGGAGTAAGAATCATAATTCACACAAATAACAGAAGGTATTTACAAGGCTGCATGGAAAAAAAAGGGTTTAAAAGAGGATTAAAGGTTTAAGTTTAAAGAAACAGTTGTCTTACAAACTTCAGACTGGTTTTGGTTGATGCTTTTCCCCAATAGAGAAATTTATAGGACAATATTTTACAAGAGTGACTGAGAATGCTTGAATTCTGTGTCTCTCACCAAAGTGACCCCGAAACTCTGCATCCACTTGTTGCAGTTTAAAAGGCATTTCAAAATAAACATTGTAGCTGAGAATATGGCTGAATGACTGCTTGCAAATGTGGTAATGAGTGTTAATAAGTTATCTCCTCAGTAAAATGCAGCATCCTGGGAGTTTGCAGTGCAGGGGTTTAATTCAGCCTATTTTACTGTCCAGTGTAACCCTCAGTAAAATGGGCTCACTTAAACCCCTGTGTCTCAGCCAATGTTGTCGTAGTTATCCCTTAAGAGCAGTAAAATTCAGATATAGGAACAGCATTGGAAATAAATACCAGTCTTAAATAACCTTTCCTTCCAATTAAATTATGCAAGGGAACAAATTATTTCAAGTTTCTGAATAAAGTAGAATATTTTAGTGGTTTCTCCCCATTTCTTTTCTCCATTAATATTTCTTTTCTCTTTTTTGTCTGATTCCCACTTTCTTTCAGTTACTTCCCCTGAAAATAAAAAAAAAAAAAAATCCGAAGGTCTCATGCCAAAAAGAAAAAAAGAAGTTTTCCTCACAGATGTATGTTGTTTGTCTTTCCCAAAAAATTTCTATCAAGGAAAAGAACTGAGAAAGCAGAAAGATAGGGGAAAATGTTAACATCCATAACCTGAAGATTCCAGGTAGCCAAAATGTTATTATAGTTCAGCTTCTAGCACAATGACATTTGAAATTCTACTGAATTTTTCAGAGACAGCAGTAATTTTGTTTTTTTTTCAGTTCTAGCTCCAAATATTTCAATTAAACTACCAATTATAGTGAGAACATTTATTTTAATATGAAGTAATATTTAGACTAAAATACATTATTTTAATTGAGATATTGTAATATAACTGTTTCTATTTTTGTCTGTGGCCTGGAAGAAAAAAAAAAGTCAATGATACCTGAAACTATTGGCTTATTTATCAGAGAGCAATGTCTGCTTTTTATTGTGCAACTGAGTTTATGCTGAAATTTATAATATTGCTCCGAATCTATCACTTTACTGTTACAAAGACACCAAGAAAAACAATCAAGTGCTTTATAAGACTTCACTCGTTAAAAAAAAAAAAATACATTTTAGGAAAAAGTAGCCTCTAGAATGGTAAGGGGTATCTTNCAAAGACACCAAGAAAAACAATCAAGTGCTTTATAGGACTTCACTCGTTAAAAAAAAAATACATTTTAGGAAAAAATAGCCTCTAGAATGGTAAGGGGTATCTTATAAGGGTCATCTTTTGATAAGGCTTAGTTGCTAGGAGACCATCGTCAAAACAGGTTAGGATAACAAATGTTTTATGTTAACGTTAATTAGTGTGCATGTTTAACAGGTAATACAAAACGATATCAGACATTTGTGGATGCAAAATATATGTGGAAAAAAAGTATGAAGTAAGAACTGTCATTTGAAATCAAACAGCAGGTACACACAGTCCTCTTTATTGGTCAAAATATACCTAAAAGGCACAAAAGAATCAATTAATAAGAATCATAAGGTTGCAGAGAAAGCCCGTTCTAATTGTTGTAACAAACATCAGTTTATTTATTTTTCCTTTTTTATTCATTAAAGGCACACACCAAAAAAAAAAAAAAGAACGTAAAGGCTTCAGCTGGTAAAAACTTCCACTTCAGACTTTGACAAGCATATGAAGACTAGATCTATTCAAAATGGACTTTGGAAAGAGAAGATCATAGGAAAGGAAAGGAAAGGGAAGGAAAGGGAAAGAAAGGGAAGGAAAGGGAAGGAAAGGGAAAGGAAGGGAAGGAAAGGGAAGGAAAGGAAAGGAAAGGGAAGGAAAGGGAAAGAAAGGGAAGGAAAGGGAAGGAAAGGGAAAGGAAGGGAAGGAAAGGGAAGGAAAGGAAAGGAAAGGGAAGGAAAGGGAAAGAAAGGGAAGGAAAGGGAAGGAAAGGGAAAGGAAGGGAAGGAAAGGGAAGGAAAGGAAAGGAAAGGGAAGGAAAGGGAAAGAAAGGGAAGGAAAGGGAAGGAAAGGGAAGGAAAGGAAAGGAAAGGAAAGGAGAAAGGAGGAAGGAGGAAGGAGGAAGGAAAAACATAAAAGGATGAATTCTCAACACCCAAAATGGATGGATACACCTACAAAGATGTTAGTGGTGGCAGGTTGTATCAACGGGCTGGAAGAAAATGACACTGAAAGTTCCTATCCTGTTCCATTTGGAAGAGAGACAGAATGGGGAGGGAAGCAATCCAAGGAAACGTCTTTCAGATCTGACACTGATAAGCGATTTAAAACCCTATTCAGTCCTTCAAAAAATTAATGCACAGTGAAATTTTAAGAACACTTTATGGCAAACAAGAGAGGAGCTAGGACTTTTTCTATCCTTAGTGAATGACAATCTGTCCTGATATTTGATCTTTACTCAATTATAATATTTCCATGTTTATTTTCTAGGTCTAAAGTTGGCAAATACTGAAAGAATGTCGTTTATAAACAGCTTCTGGGGCAGAATTACTTTGTAATTCATTCTCAATGTCAACTGCATCATTTGCAGGGTATAAAATATATGACTGGCAAATCTTAATACACATTCAGTAAAATTAGCAAAATATTCTCAAATCTGTAATATGTAAAACAGTCCATTTTAAATGAAAATCCTTTTTGAAAGCCAGCTCAGTTTTATTCCAAAGTCTGGAGACTGTAGGGTTTTATAAAAAGCTTCCTTAGGCTTTTAAAATCAACATAAAAATTAATCGTACAAATGAATGCAAGTTTGCAATATTTGTAATACAAAGATTTCTGTCAAAAAAACACAGTTGGAAATAACATGCTGTTTGTCGTCTAATTGTTACTATTCACTAAAGCAGAAAAAGCAAGTGCAGAGAGCTAAAGAACTGACAGCCTAGTCATTTAAAACTACAGGTTGTCTCCTGGATGACAATAGTTTTCGAAGTACAGCCTAACCCATGCCGAGAAGTGGCTTGCTGGAAGCATATATAGGATAATATTTTAACACTTTAGTTGAATAGACACGTTTTATTTTTTTTTCTTAAAAAATACGGAACTATTACCCAGAAAACACGGTGAATGAGGGAATGGAGTTATGATCTGTTTGGCTTTTTATTTCACAATATTTGTTTATGCACAAGTACTCTCAATTCCAGGATAATTACAGAGGTTGATTTAAACCTCGTAGCTGGAGAACGAAGAGCTGAATTTCCCCGGCTGATACCGGCTCCGTGATTTGTTTAATCTGTGGAGAAACAAAACATATCACCTAAGATGCGCGTCTGTGTAGCTACCCTCAGTGCAGGGTATTGCCCTAGTGAGGCTCTCACGTCCGTGCTGCCCACTGCTAAGCACACAAATCTGCAAAATGCAAATATTTTCATGGTGCAGGCAAGAAGCTTCTTAATGGAGCTGTAAAGCAGCAGGGAGGAATTTAAGGGAGCTCAGTGCTCAGACCTGTGTACCTGAAAAATAAAAAAAAAAGTCATTTAATTTCTCTGGGCAATAATTTACCCATCTCTAAAATGAGGATAATAATTCTTCCTGTCTGATGGTTAAAATCTGTGGCAAAATAGTAGCATTTTTATCATGAGTTTGTGTAAGTCGGTAGAGCAACGATGTGCAGGTGGCAGATGCAGCAAATGTTTCTTAAGTATAGGTAACAAGATATACATGTGTATTTTCATTAAGCTGCCAGGTAGATAGCTCTTATTTCTCATTTGCCATATTGAAGTAAGATTACTCCGTCAAATGAGATACTTAGTTCGACTATATTATGCCCTACAGTATTCCCTCAGTGTGCAGACTCTCATGCTGAAGTTGTAGGCAAGTCAAAGGTTGATTCAAAAAGATTCTTTAAAATAGCTGAGGATTAGATCAAGTCAATCAGTAGAGAATGAGTAAAATTTAAATCTCTTTATTGTAGCTGGATAATTAGTAGCTGGAACTGGGATACTCACTAAGACAGCCAGATCCCCCACTGTAACCCAAACAAAGCAGGCATCAGCAAGGGTGAGGTTCATGTGACTCAGACTTACATTTTAAAAGACTTAGCAAAACTCCCACCAGTAAACCTGAGCTTTATAAGTACAGGGAAATACTATCCTGTTGATTACAATGAAAAAAAAATCATTGAATATTGAGCTTTTCTTTGCTTTATATTAGCAAAGAACATTGTATTAACAAATCTCTAGAGACAATGAAGTAACAGCAACTCAATTCAAAGGTAAGTTATAAGGTACATTGGATTTCCAGAGCATTTGGAAAGCTGTGCATAGTTTAGTCCCGAATGCTTCTACTGTTTTGTGTATTTATTTGCTCTGCCTTTTCTTTGCTCTTTATTGCTTTTCCTTTTTTCCGCTTCAGTTTGAATCTCAGTAATTACAGTCTCAGCACAGCACAGTCCTTGGTTGTGGAAGGGGGAATTTCTCCTGGTCCTCCATGACTGGCAAGTCGCTTAGTGGATGCATGAGCCCAGGTTCATCCCATCCAGCCTTAGGCACTTACAGTCCCAATCATGAAGGAGCTCCATGTCTGAGATGCATTAAATAATCCTCTGACGTTGCTCCATCTCCTATTCATGTATCACCTATCGGTATTTTTCCTTATGCTCTGCAGTAAAGCTAATAATTCTGTAGAGAAATGCAGGTATTGTCCGTGCTTACTTCCATTGTTTTCTGGGTGTTTGAATCTTGACCACTGACATTAATTGCTTTTTTTTTAGTGCTGACTGCAATGGTATCAGGGCAAGATCTTACCCCTCCTCTAAACTTTTGGGTGCTATAAAAACAAGGGAATAATTAACTTTATAATAATAATGGAGGATAAATCTTTACTGACGATGAGGGAGAGCAATAAGCACTATCCCCTGAGCTTCCTCAACTTTTTGTCTCTGATATTAATAAAGCTCAGATTTGATGATAACTGCATTTTCCCGTCAGCATTTGTGCAAATGTTATTGTACTGGGCAGAGGAAATTAGAAGGTGCCCAGTGAATTATGGACTCGAGTCCGCTTGGGAGGTGCACAAGGACATTGGTGCCTTTGTCATTCTGATCTCTACAGAGATTTAAATTCAAATTACATCAGCAATGCATATTCCAGTGCAAACTGAATCATGTTCGTCAGTTAATTACGAAATATTTCAAAATCAAAGGAGTTTTCAATGTCTCTTTAGAGCCATACACGTGTATGTCCTTCTGACCACAGAACTGAGAAATACTGTGTAGCAAATATTTTTTTTTTCCTGTGAGACATCAGACTTTACATCAAAGTAAAAGATGACTGACATGGTTACACTTATTACAAGTATAGAAATCTATTTCTATACAATTAATTCTGAAAGTAAGGTTTATATCTGTTACTAAAGAACAGACGTTTGTTCCCAGCTTTATTCTATATATTTCTTTGCCTTCTGCTAGTAATCTTTCTTTGAAATACCATGGAAACAAGCAAATATGCCTCATTAAACTTTCCTTGCAGGGAAGAAGAGGGGAAAAAAAGGCAGAAAAAGGAGAGAATTTTTAAATTGTGGAGTGGGAAAGAATAAAATAGGGTGATTAGATTGCTCTTCTTCTTGCCTAATTCTTCTAGATAAAGTAGCATAATTTTCTGGAAAAAAATCTTACCTCCCCTCTCTCTAGTTGGACCTTTTTCTAGATATCCACTGCATATTATCTTACATTTTAAAGTCATGCCAACCACTGTAAACTGTAAGTTACAGCCGATATCTACCAGTTCTTTATTTATGCATATATGATTTCTAAGAGATTTTTGTTGATTTCTATAAAATAGTGTTTTTGACTGCAAACCTGGTATTTATTAATGTGGAGCTAGCAGCTTATAGATAGATGTTTAGAAGGATTTTCTTCCACGTGAAGGAAGGGGGCCAGATTTCTAGAGCTACTCCACTGCTATAGCTAAAGCTATGCTGATATACACCAGTTAAGGACCATGATGAAGAAAATTTATTAAAACATAATTGTAGCTATCCTCTTTTATAAGGGCTTTGAAATTGGTTTGGACTTAGAAGCAATTTCAGCTTTCACCTATGTACCCAGCTCTGCCTTCAGATGTCATTGAGCTCCTAATGAATTGGCTGTGGAAGATCCACACATCATTGTTAGTTAGAATCCCCCATCCGTGTTCACCCAATATACGTCTGGTAGTCTTAACTAAGGCGATGTCTGTGAGGGACATGTCTTGAAATTAAACTTCACTCTTTTCAACAGCCCCATAATCTTAAAGACAAACTTGGTAGCGAAAGGGGATATTGATTTAGCTGAGTTACTATTTTGTACCCTGAAATCTACTTTAACAAAAGAGGGATCGATAAATGACTTTCTTAGATCAGCCCATGTTTTTGTTTAGCTGGCGGGTGGTGTAATTCATTTCCCAACATGTTAATTTCTAACCATGCAAAGACAAGAGTTCCCAAGATCCCTTTATACTCAGATGGCCCAAAGACAAGGAGGAAATAATGCAAGCATACATTCCAGTGGGATACTGGAAGAAGCCAGGGAATTGCACATTTTTAGAGACTGAGAACTTATAAGCATATATATTGGGCAATAAAGATTGCCAGCACTAGCCAATTCCTCCTGCAGCGACTTTAATCCCTGTAGCAAGGCTATGTCCCTGTTCATGACAGTCCCGGAATACCCAGGCATGGTTCTTGATTTCACTACACCCTTTAAAATAGATATTTTAAAAATAACAACTTTTTTTTTTAACCTCATTAAAAATAAAAACATAATAGAAAAAAATAGGATGAGTGAAGTGTACCTCCGTACACATCATGAACTCAAGGCCTTATTCATAAAGTGGTCCCCCTTTCATTCCAGAAGAGCTGCCAGTTCATGGGAACTTGCTGGAGCTGAACATGATCTGGACATATTTTTCCTATTGTAAGCCCTAATATACCTGAAGTAAATTCAAGGAATGAGACCTGAGTCACCAAGTGATACACTGATCCCATGCCATTTTCAGAGGGATACACCATGTGAGGTGGACAGATTCAGCAAAGTGAATTGATCAACCAAATCTAAAATTTGATTTCCAAGGAATATATATATTTTTAAACTCTCAGGAAGATTGGCACTATAAGAGCATTAACCTTGTGCCAAGGGAAGTGGTAGATCCTAAACTGATTGCCCATTCAAGCAACAAAAATAGGACCTGTCAAAAAAAATATCCACACTTTAAAAATCATTTGGTGAAGCATCTCAAGCTGTGCATCCCTGCTGCAACTATGCTATTAATGGGAGGGAAAGGCAATAATTGTCCAAGATTTCCTGCCATGTCATTGCCTTTTTGCTGACCCACAAAATCCAGAATGCCGGTGTCCCCAGGAGGGAAACAAGCGCTCGTAACGAGATACCCAAGTGGCTGTAGAGCGACAGAACACTGTAATTGCAGTACAGCCCTATCAGTCATTAAAGATTTGCCTCAAGAAAATGTTTTTATCCAGAAAAAAGATATTCAATTTTTATAACTGTACTCCTGTGAATGAAAATAGCAGCTCTTTGAGGTAGAAAGAATGTTCACCAGTCAGGGTCAAGGTTGTTCCTTCTAAAAGGCAAAGGTTCTCCAAAAATTTGACAGAACCAGACTCTTCTGAATGGTACCCAGTGTGAAAGTTTGGGACACAAACTGAAACAAAGGAAATTCCATTTAAGCACTTTATTATTATTCTAAGAATGATTTAACACTGGAGCAGATTATGAAGAGAGCTCGTGGAGTCTCCATCCTTGGAGATATCAAAAATAAAACTGGATACAGCCCTGGTCAACCCGTTGTAGGTGATACTGCTATGAGCTGGGAGGAGGGCTGGACTAGATGATCTTCACAGGTCCCTTCCTAGCTCAACTGTTATGTCTCCCCATAATCTAATAACCAACAGCTATTAACAGACAATTTACCCCCCAGAGTAAAAATCTACATTTATTTCCTATTTAAATTTATCCTCAATTTCTAGCTGTTGCTTCTTGGCTTGTGTCTGGCCACTTGATTAAAGAGCTCTTACCACCAGCTTTAGGTACTCTTAGATCAAGCCACCTGTTAACCTTCTCTTTCATAAGCCAAAGGGTATTTCCACAAATAAATACTCCATGTTCTCCTTTAAAAGGGAAATTGAGCCCTTAATCTAGTCAATTTGATGGATGCATACATTACTGTCCACTATAAAACTTGCAGTCTGTACAGATTCTGACTATTGAATTCCTATTTTTTATTTTATCTTACAGCTTGGAATGGAATCAATATAGTAAAAAGCAGAGAAAACAAAACAATTCAAAACAAAACCCAAACCTAAACCAGCATCTTTCATCTGCAAGAAGTCAACAAACAGTGATAGGTTTATATCATATTAGCTGTGCGAGTGTTTCTTTACAGTTCTGGAATGATATATAAATAATCCAGAAAATGGTTAACACTGAAAAATGTCCATTTTAAGGACACTGAATCTCTCTGACCTGTTTTTTTGTTTTGTTTTGGAAGGAATGTACTGGGATTGTTACATGACTGCCTAAAATACTGCAATTAGCCAGTATGGAAACAGCTGGTTTAATGGGATAGAGATTTGATCAAAATTCAAAAAAAAATTGGCAAATTGTTTTGCTGTACTGTTACACTGAATACAAACTGTTGTAAGGTTAGTCAGATCAATGGTGCTATGCAGCTTAAAAAATGGAAGAATGAAGTGTTGCATCAAGGTAAGTAGATGAGCACACGAAGGATTCAGAAGCAGAGAGATTCTCTTAGGCTGTGCACTAAATTTATCTGCCTATTCTTGTGAGACAGCCACCATACTGGGTACTTGTTGTGTTTAAAGGAGTCAGAAAATAATCATTAATAAAGGAAAAGGAAAATATATGCTGAAAAGATTATTTTTTCTGAAATGTGTATTTAATTTTCAGAGCAGTGGGCAAATCTTCTTGTCAAATATGGAGTGTGTGGTGAGTGTTGTTAGCTGTGGGATGATGAAGAAGCCCATCTGCTTTGCAATAGCTTCTCTCCAAATTCAATACTACCTTCCTTGACCATATTACTTATATTTCACAGAATATTCTGGTGTAAATGTCCATGTCAGTGACAATAAATGCTACTCAATAAAACAAAGACTTTCCTACATGTAATTATCCATACTATTTCCATCTTCTTAGCCTAGCTTTTCTTTTGTCTTCTACTCTACTTAACCTTCACATGATCTCTTACATAACAAGAGTAATAATGAACAATTAACTGGGATATAATCACCTTGCTCACTATACTAGTATCAGTTTCTATTTTTTGTTATTGTTTTGTGGTGATTTTTCCTTTTTTTTTTCTTTTTTTTTTGCATCTGCTGCTGATATTCTTTATCATTCCAGTGTGGCAATAGGGAGTTTTGTTTATTTGCTCTTGTCTATTGTTCCTGCACCTGTATACTCAAATTTCTGAAAATAAGGTTTGTTGTTTTCTTGACTTCTTTATATTAAAGAAAAAAAAAAGTTTGAATAGATTATCTTTCCCAAAAGGAGAGAAGACATAAAAGTACAGATGCTTAAGCAATTAGCAAAGCAGCACGACATTCGAAGGCCTAGAGCTATTGGAAACTCACCTGGCTTTGGATGCCATTATAAACTCAGAGTTTGGTCCGGGTCACTGGAAGGGATAAGAAACACACTGGAACAGGACCAGACCTGCTGGCGAGTTCCTATGGTTTAAAGGAACCACTTTTAAGCCTAATGTACACATTATAGGGCTATTTAAACATTCATCTGCAGGTTAGGAAATAAAAAATTAGGTATTTATGTGGTACTCTGTAAGTGTTAATAGGCATCCCTATTTGCATCATTGTTGGAGCAGATCTTGCCAAAACCACCAGTGGAGCCTTGGAAGATAAATATTTTGATGACCTTTTACTGGGTGGTCTGCTCTGGGCTGATCTGAATTGCCCAGTGCCACTAGGAGATCTGCATTTTTCTGGAATGGCAGTTGCAAATTACATAAGATCCCGTGAAGAAATTTAAATGACACTGAACACCCACATTTGGAAAGGCTCATCACATCTATTTATTTTGTTTGTTGAACCTGGAATTTGTCCTCCCGGGTTCTACCTATGTGGAATTTTCCTTATCCCTCAGCATCAGCCTCAATCCAGACCAGAGTTATCCACTGTTGAGAACCACAGATAATTTCATTCAGGTTTTATTCTAGCAGATTCCCAAAGCCCTCTTGGGTTGAGTAAGCACACTCACATAATGAGGATTATCACCTTTCCAATCAGTTTGCTTCCTTAATTAGAGGCTTTCGTTAGTTTACCTTGCCTATCTAATTCCACCATCAAGAAAATAGTGATGTGCGCAGCTCAAAACATAACAAATTTCATCATAAATCAATCTAGCAACTTTGGGGAGTATTTTTATTTTAATGTTTGTTTGGTTTGGTTTTTGCTTTTGCCTCTTTATGGAGAAAGGAAAGGGACATATTAGTGAGTGGAGTTACTTGGGAGATTCCCAGTCCAGTCAGGAGCTGCACCTAGGTCCCTTGAAGTTTGGTCTTTTGCATCAGCTATCATATACTTCCCTAGACCTTTGTTCAGTATCTCATCAATAACAACAATTAGACACCTAATAAAGACTTAGAAATCAGTTATTAATCTCCTCAGAGTTTTTGTTGGGAGGATATGAGAGAGAAGAAATAAGAAAAATGAAGAGAAACCACTGGATGTTTGAGGTGGTGTCTTAAGCTCAGGGGTGCACAGATTAAGTCACTGCTTTGATTCAGACAAATATTTGCATCTGACCTGCCTTGCTTTCAGGGCTGGAAAACTTGGATGTGGGGAAAACTTTTTATGAAAATGTTGTTCTCATCCCACTGCAAAGCAAAGAAGGAGGAATGAAGTGACATAGACGTTAGCTAGCTTTGATAGTATCAAATTGTCATCCTCCATTCTCATCATCAGTGATGTGCTCTGCTACCAGAGAAGAGATGAGCTCGCGGCAGCTCACACGTGTTTATTCTCAAGCTAGGTTATCTGCTGCTATTAACCATGGATCCATTTTGCAGTGACAGATGAACAAAGGTCACTTGTCAGAGCACCATGGGGGGGTGGGTCTGATTTCTGGGCCTTGATTACAACTGCAATATAAATAAAGAATATTAATAAGCTGAACTGCATTTGGAGTCCTTTCCATGCAGCTCTAAAGAAAAAAAACTCTGCTAGATTGTGGAAGCATTTCACTAATGGTTAATGAATATTTATTGTTTTTTAAAAAGATAAAACTGTGTTAAGATGCCACTTGTCCCTCAGTGACATCGGGGTGAGTGCAAGGTGAGTTTAGCCTTTAGTGTTTTTGTGTGTGCCTGCATGCTTGTTATCATCCTTTTGGCTTAAAGGTAGAAGAGACATGAGACTCACAAAAGATCCATTTTGCTATTGATCACACATTTTTTAATCTTCCCCTTTTTAACAGCTCATAAAAGATTAGTGCTTTTTTGTTGTTTTGTTTCTTTTCTCCCAGTATCCTTTAAAATCATGTGTACAGAAACTTGATTTATTCTTCCTACTTGGGATTTCCATGGACAGATTGAGATTTCTTTAATAAAATAGCCAGGAAGAGAGGCAGAAATATATTTCCCAAGTTTTACCTTTCATAAACACCAGTTTATTAGATACTTCGAAACAACCAGACTTTGGTGTGCATTTCAACATTGTACTTTTCTATAACTGCCTCATGCAGTCAGGTCTCTGACCCCTTAACAACAGCAATTTCCTTTTGTGCATTCTTCCCATCTATAAATGAAATTTGCGAACAACATAAACCCAAGCAGTGAAATGGCAAGGCCCAAAGTCCAAGCATCTTAAATTCATGATGTGAATGAGTGAAAGCCAGTCTGGATACCCAGCTTCAGGTGCTAGTTCTCTCTCACTTTATCTTTGTTTCTGTGATTCTTGGTCATTGTTCATGCAATGCTCCTGTATGATTCCTGATTTCACTCCACAAGGTTACTTAGATGACTAAGTACTGCCCTCAAAAAAAAAGATTTTTGTAGTTCAGACCATCAGCAGTGGTTGGCATCTTTGCTGTTTAATGGTATTAGATGTCTTTTAATGCACTTAGTTAATGAACGTATTGGACAGGATTTTTATTTTATTTTATTATTTTGAGCCTTGCATGACTGCTCAGGCATGAAAGACTGGATTGTACAAAGCAACATCCTGCTTTTGGTACCCTGCTATTTACTTTTTTGCAGAGATTTAGTAAAGCTGATGTTTTGTATTTTAGTTGGGTAAGGAGAAAACATCAGTTTCAGAAAATTTAAGCCAATCTTTTCTAAGCATTTTCTAAAAATAAAAATTGTATTGATAAAATACATGAATTTTCCCTACTGTCCCACTCACATCCGTGACTGTCTCAGTCTTAGAGGACAAGGTAATTAACTAACTTTCCATGTCATTTCTGTGGTCCTCAAATGACACAATCTCCCCTCTACCTCTTGCCTCTTCTCCTCTCCACAATGAAAAAAGGGGAAAAAAAAAAAAAAATCCTCTCCTCCCCTATTAGCCTAAGATTGAGACTATTTCCTGGGATTTGTCTTAAGTCTCTCTAAAATCAGTGGTACTTTAGCATATGCTGAACAGATGTACTAGATTGTATTGCATGGATTGTATTCAAAGCCTACTGATGTCAAAAAGAAGAAAAAATACAACTGACTTCAGTGATCAGGTCTTTTTAATGGAAAATAATTATACCCCTATACCTTTAAACATTTATGGTGAAATGTGTCGACAAATAAAATTTTATGAATAGACTCCTGCAAACCAAAAGTGACAATAGCTGCAATAGGCACATAGGCTTTCAAATACTGTCTCTCCATCAGTACTGTATAGTTTAAAGGCAACACAGGTACTCAGCCTTCTGAGAGAGAGTGTGTACAAGAAACCATTCCGATTCATTATTTTTTCTAGGGAGACAGGTTTGATCTTGGAACCAGATGACATCTGGGACCTATTGCACAATGTGTGTTCAACATTTACTGCACTGATTCAATCCTTGCAAACCTTGGAAAAGAAGATTTGACACCTGTAATGTATTATGTGTTTCTATTTTAAAAGAAGAAAATTCCTAGATAAAATTTCACAGTATTTCAAGATAAAATTAACTTAGATATTACTAATGTTTAGTTCCTATTTAGGTTCTTTAAAAATGTCTTCATTGACTTCAAAGCGTTTTACAGCAGAAGTCCTTATTTTCCAAACTGGGAAGTTGAGAAATGACACTGTCCAGCAGAAGAACTAAGAGTGGAGGTTGAACATCTTGCGTTTAGCATACTGATCTCCTGAAGTCTCTTCTCCTTCATTATCTTTAATACTTCATTATCTTTAACTAAAGCTGGATTAGTCTCATCTAATATTAGATGTAACAGAAATGTCTAATTTAGGAGCTCAGTCAGTTAAAGCTCTTTCTGTGAGCAGGTCACCTATCCATGAATATCCTTCTAGAAGTGGTTGCCCTTCTCCACCAATCATAAAACATTAGTTTCTGCCCTAGGGGTCCCAGGAACAAAGTGCTGAAAAATACACAGGATGCTGCTCAGAGTCTTAACTTTGACCTGATTTTTATTTACTTGCTTTGTTTAACATGGTGCCTGTTTTGAAAAACTTTCATACAACTCTGATAAATAATAAGTAATTAATATACAAAGATAATGCAGAGTAGTTATTTTAATACAACAGAAGTATTAATGAAACACACATATATAAATGTATTCAATGCCTACAGAATATAACAATTAAAAAGATTAAATTAGAAGTGTGTGCAATAGTCCCTGAAAGGTTTTGTTAAAGTGGTGTAATGACATTTGCAGTTATAATTGCTGCAGATAAAGCTGAAAGTAATGAATAATGTTTGAAAACAATATTTAAGCATTTAGAAAACTGATATAGCTAAAAAGTGGAAAACTGCGTCTATCAAAGTTAATGTTTCTCTAGATTTTTTGATATTTGTTTACATTTCATGCTAGAGAATGTATGAACTGACATTATATCTTCATCTTCACTTTTTTTTTATTTCTTTTCTGTTTTTTTGTATTTTCTCAGTCATTTCCTTGGCATTTTTTTCCTATTTTGTTTCTTATGTCTGTGCTATATTACTTATTCTAGCAACCTTCAGTTTAAATTAATTAAAGAAGTTTTTTGTGACTAAATACACAGAAATATGGATCGTTTCTCCCTTTACAAGGCAAGGTAAGTTTCGTATTCCCTGCAATATAAAATGTTATTTTTCACTATATATTATAAAACACTCTTTGGAACATAAAATAATCTTGAACTCCCTTTAGCAGTTTCCAACATCCACATCAATCTCGTATCATAAAAAATATGACGGAATCAATATTGTGATGATAAACTGTAAAAAGTTGTTTTGGTCTGGATTCAGTAGAAATCACATGTGCTCCAATACAACTTGAGAACACTGCACCCAGCTTCTCAAAACGAGCAGACTGTTCAAAAATAAAAACTAGGTTTTGGGTAGGTAGGTAGGTAGGTGTGTTGTTCTGTTTTAAACCAAACTTTTTGTTCTCTTGCCCTTACAAGCACAGATTTTCCCTTCTGAATCGAGTTTTTTTCTTCTTCTTCTATTTAGGTTCATTTGGTTTTGTACCCGAGATATTACAGCTAATTCCCAGTTTAACACAAGCTACCGTGGCAATATCCTGTAAGGAGATCCGATCTTGGCTTTGTAGCATCTTCCAACAAGTATTGACACCACCTATGACTAAAATGCAAGTGAGAAGATTTCCTCCCTGAAATTGAGAGACTGATAAACAACGTTTTTGGAGTATGGGATATGACTTGTCCACTTCTGGTCTATTGGGAAATGACACTATCTATAAATTTTACTTTAACCAGAAAAGACAAAACTAAAAGTAGTGCCAAGAGTTGTATATAGAAGTTCATGACTTAATGTTCTTTAACCATAACTTAGTTCATGACCACTGCAGTATTGTGAGTGGTCATACTTGCTGTCTACAATCTAGCAGTTAAACACATGTAATGACACCTACAAAATGCTCCAGATTTTCTCCAGCTGGAAATCCTGGGACTGGCTGTTACCAAGATCTTACATAAAACAGGCAATACATGGAAATGGGGCTATTCTAATGATATGCATCTACAGAGAAATGCTGACCTTGGAACATCATGTTGTCTATGTGCTCTGAAGAGCTGTTCAATATTATAGAACTAAGTAGGCTACACACTGACTGACAGCATATACCCAACTTTTGGAGGAAAAAGAAAGAACACAAACATCCACAGAACAAACATGCAGGGTAAAATTAATCTCTCTTACCTCTAGCTTTTGAAAAAATGGTCTGTCTAGTGGAAACTAGTCCTCTAATTGCCTTCTAAAGTTAATGGAGAGAGAAAATATATTGACATTTCCTATGTTACTCAGGATACATTATGCAGTATGAGATTGCTGAAAGTGTTAGTGTGGATATTTTCTGTTCAAATGGCTTTGAAATTTGGATTATTTTCATTCAAACAAAGATAATATATAGTAAGTCTTTGTGTTTATTCTCTGAATGATTTAAAATACATATTTGGTACTTCATCTGGTTTACTACTAAGTTATTTGAGGAGTATTTATCTCCCCTAAGTTTAGATGTCTCTTCATACCTGCACTTGGACTTGATGTCTAGATTCTACACACAAAAATAAACTTTCGGAGCCTGCTTATTTTACATTATAGATGCTTGCATCAGCATGAAACAAACTACCCCCTAAAAAGAGTAGGTGCTCCTTACTTGTTAGAAAGGAAACATAAACATTTAGCTCATATAATTTTAGGTAGCAAAAGTAAGATGGGCTTAATCTTCCTCCTTAATTTTGCCCTTTGCAATCGTCTGACTATCACACTGCATGAACTGCTGACTTAGCTCCCAACTTATGCAACCAGCAGTAGAGAAGAAAGGAAATATGAAAACTTCACTGCAGTCACTAAAGGGAAAGAAGGAAATTATACTAGTTAGCTTTATAATAACAAATGACATTATGTGCTGACTCTTAACAGGTTTTTTTAGGAATCAGTACAGTGTCAGTTTTTCTTCTATCCTTTCATAGAGCAGTTAACCTATGTGCAAACAAGGAATAATCTAAAAGTCTACAGAGACCTTGTGGTTATTTCACTGCTTGCATAGTCGTGACAGCTTGGGCTCTGGGACTTGGGTATTAGCAAGGTTAAGACATTCTCTTTTCCAAGGGTAAATGTGAATGCCAGCAGCATGGAACCTGAGGAGTTTCAAAGGAAGGCTGTAATAATGACAAAATGAAAGCACCTTGGGTTAATATATTCACAACAACTAGCACTGTTTAAAGATCTGAGGAAACAATTGCCATATCTCAGAAGGGCTCATGTATCTCCTTGATTTAGTAAGTTTGCAAAGACAAACTTAACATGTGGACAAGAGGCATTGAATGTTGAATTCTGAATGAGGTTGGTGCAGAGTAGAATGCACAGTAGGAAAACTGTCAGGAGAAACAAAAAATTCATCTCCTGTCCCTCAAAAGGAGCTTAAAGTAGACGAGATTAACAGCTTTTTAAAGTATCTATGATCTAGGCTCTTTACTATGGGAGGATCCTAGATCATTAAACCAGATGTTTCATTTTAGAAGGACACAGATGTATGAATTAAATACCACCCGTGGTTGTGATGGAGAGATATGAAAAGATGTTATAATCCGTTCATAAAGACCACACTCACTAACAGATGCAACACAATGAAAGCAAATTAATATTCTGACATTAAGCATAGACTTTCAAAGACCTACACATATCCTGAACTTCATATGCTATGAGTCAGTGTATAAATCAGGTGCACTAAGCCAGTAGAGACTGGCTTAATGAAGCTAAACACCTAGAGCAAATCTTTACGAGGGATAAGAATTTGAAATTGTAACAGTTTTCTCATGTGCATAATGTGACTGGTGTGACTAATTCCAGAGATCTAGTTGGGACTAATAATATTAGTATTCATAAGATTCACATGGGTAGCAGTGATAAAAAAGAATATTGCCTGTGAAAATGTACAGCTCCTCCAATAGGACATGCACACATCTCTGGGCTCAATAATGCTCTAGAGGTATGAGCATGCCCATGCTTTACAGAAACTATTGAGGTCACTTCTATTTTCTTTTGTATGAAAGAATAAGTTTGTTTCATGAAACTCACATGACATTACTGTTAATGAAACAGTTCTTAGAAATATGGACGGTCAGTGCAGAAAGGACCTGTAAAAAAATCCTTTCAAACCCAAACAGCATGAAAAATAAAGACCCGTGACAAAAGAAGAGAAGAATAAAGTTTATCTGTAAGTGAAATACATGCAGGCACTACTGCAAAGGAATTTAAATGTGTATATAATGAGTATCTACACATGCACAAAAGTAGCTGTCACACACTATATGGTATGCATAAAAGCTCCACCAAGTTGCACAGTGTGAGGAATAGCTGCTTCTGGATCAGTGCACAGTCATTTAGGAGGCCTATCAAGCTGACAGTGAGCGCACTGGGCCCGATACACATGACTGCCCAAGAAGAGTGTCTCTGGATGTCAGCCCCGTGTACGTCAATGAAACAAGAGTACCGCAGAATCAAAACAAGTTAACAAACCAGCACAGGGCTTGTTTCTGCTGCAATAACAGAACTATGGGCTAACTGAGGCTTTCTTTCTAAAACTTGTAAGGCTGTGTCCGTGACCTTGGATTCACTGACCCACAGATGCTGGAGACAGTGAGCATGAAAGGGTTTTGCCTTTAAAAAAAAAAAAATCTCGGTTTCTAGCATTCCATCCTGAGGAGACTGGAACACTGGCTATTGTTCCCATCCAGCCCTCCCAATAAATCCACCTTTGTTTTCTTGTGTTGGTTAAACACTGTTCAGGATCTGCTCTAATGAGCAATCAGCATTAGTCATGTCTGATCATTTTAATGGTCTTTTTGAAGGCTGAGATTCATTTTATGCTCTGAACATTCTGTATTTACCAAAAGATCAGTCATCTGCAATAGTGCTGTTGTTTGAGACTGTAACTGCAAGTAGAAATCTTCACTGGACCATTTTCAAGACAGGCTGGAGAGCCAGTGTCTAGATTAGTTTGATTAGCAGGTAAATTCTCCAGTGAAAGGAATATGAACATGTAACTTTAGGGAAAACGAGGTTTGAGCTTCCTCCTTCTCATATACAAAGCACAGCAAAAAACTAAGCCTGCCCTTTGGTAGGGCTATTAGGCTAGCAGGACCTTCCTTCGAGAAGCCAATATTTGTGAAGTTAACTTTTCCAATATCTTTTTAAAAACAAATTATTCAATTTTCAGTGTTCACAGTATGGGGTAGTTATACCTGAACTAGTTGTAAACAAATGGTTTAATAAAGCTTTTGGCATGGACTAACTGCCCAGAGCTCTTGATTTTATGGACACAGCAGCCACAATGAGTTCTGCAACAGCAGAATGGCTGAAAGAACCAGGTTATCTACTTCAGAGCTACATCAGGGATTGAATTGCAGGTGCCACAATGACCCCTAATCCAGCTGATATGTATTTCCAATGTTTTTCTCTCTTAAGACTGTGCTTTGCCTCTGTGTGCTGCCAAAACGCCAAAAGTCCTTCTGGAAGCTCAGCGTAAAAGTCAGATTCAAATCAAACCTGGCTTTTAAATTTGATCAATTTAAATGCCTGCAAGCTCAAGTTGAAAGGCCCTAAAAATGGAAGTTCTAACAATACAGACATTGGACTATGTCCTCTAAATCTAGCTTAAATATATTTTGGATGTGTCAAATCCATTAAAAGGAACACACGATGCATATGTAATTTTAATTTTGAATACACATAGGAAATGCACAAAGCACCTTGTTCTTATGGAAAACACTTGTTTTAAAGATCCATTATAGAACATAAATAAGAAGGATTATTATAAGTTCAGACTGATAGACACAATCACAAATACAACTCCCCATCTGCTCCATTTTCACAACTGAATTAAGGAACATTTTCTCCCCAATGAGTTTAATTAACTTTAAGAACAAGCTAAATTAGTTTAAAAGGCAATTAAAATGCAAGCGTATAAATTGTAATTAAAACTGCATGCTGTTTATAGATATTTTTTCTAAATATTTAAAGAAGATATTTTCCAAATTAAAAAAGGTCTACAGTTGGTGAATAATTCAGTTCCAAAAAATATGAAAAGCTCTTCTTACACATGTAAAACTATTTTAAAAATCTAATTTGTTGGAAACAAAATTGAGGGATATTATTCCTATGGGAAAATAATGATAATTTTCTTCACAGATGTGCTGCTGTGTCTTGATGTTGAGATTGGCTCTGTATTTTATTTATTGTGAGATCATCAGATTCACTGGAAAGTGTTGTATATAGCAGGCTCACCTTCACTGAGCTTTATTTCTTGCTGCATGTGACATGGTCAGTTTTGCACAATGTGCATCTTCCTTTCACTTCTATATCTTTATTTTTTTCCCTCAATCCACACTCAGTACTGTGTGGAGTGGTTGCATCTTTTCCTGTGTCCAAATAGCTCTTTTTTTTCTGGCCTTTTCAGAGGATAAGTAAATTTTGTGATCTGATGATTACTTCTCACTGCTGTTTGAAGCTTTCTTAAAATGCTCAAGGTCTTGTGTCATTTAGGGCCATCAGCTCCAACAGCTAAGAATTGCTCTGAATGGCAAATATTACTGCAAGGCTGAGTCTATGTAGGAGAGAGCATGAATAATTTCTTGAATATTCACAGTAAAAAATATGTCACTGTGGGCATTTATAGATATTTTCCTCAGATATCATATAACTTTTTATCTGAACGAATGATGGTGATCACATGTTGTTGCAAATGTAAATATCATGTTATTTTTTCACTTAGAGTTAAATTTTGATTCTGACCAAATCAAAAGGAAAATTCTTGCTAAATGTATTGCAGACAGAATTCAAATGATTTAAAAAAACAAACACACAAAAAACAAGTATTGTTCTTATGTGGAAATGCAGCCTGGAAACTTGGAGAACCTGTTGAAATAGTCTTCTTACTGCAACTACTTACTTGCAACTTTTCCATCAAAATGGGTTCATTTTGATACTCGAATATGACTTTTATTGAAAGTCAGAAATTTGAGTTGTGAAAGTTCACTAAAACTATATATACCAAAATTCCCATTTTTTACAGCCTCCAGTGATTAAAGTTCTTGAAAGTGTAGGTGTTCTAACAGACATTTGAGACAGTTTAAAAATCTGTCATTTGTTACTTCTCAGAAAGATTCATGAATAAAAAGAATAAGATAACAGCACAAAAGGGCTTTGTAACTGCCAATGAAACAAGCCTGCATATTTCATCAGAGATATAAATGTTACATTTTTAGGCAAGAATGGATAGACAAAGAATGACTTGTTCTTTCTCTCTTCAAATTGGTATATTTGAAGAGGTTAGTCTAATTTCTGACTTAGGAGAAGATTTCTTAGTTGTGTTACTTGATCAGAAAAGAGAAAAAATATTCTGATGTAAAGATGAGCACTGTATAGAATATGAACGGCTGGATTTTTCAGCACAGACCCTATTCATAGTAGGGATACTCCATAAGAAGCTTATGAATTTCTGTTTTAATCCAATGACTAATCCTCATTTTCAAATATTAGCAGAGAAACATGATAATGCTAATGGATTATTGTTTTGGAAGATGCTGAAATGTGCCTAAATGATTGTGATTAGGCTCCAATGTGAGGAACTCCTCACCAAGAAGGATTCTGCATTTACGACTGGACTTGTAAGGACTTTTTCAACTTTGATTCTATGTTTCTACGATTCTATGATCTGAGTCACCTTCAAATAAAGCAGCTCACTCATGGAGTAAGCTCATAGAAACATTCTGGGTACTAGTGAATCAAAAAGGTATCCCAAATTACTTCTAAAATTTTTGTTTACTGTATGCTTCAACAGAAGTATTATTCATAAGAGTTTCCATTTTGTGAAGAATCAGATATTGGTATTGTCTGGAATATTTAAACTAATAGACCAATGCTTTGTAACATTTTTCCTATCAGCAATGCATCTTTCAGAATTAATTACCATAATTATGTTGTTAATAACATATTGCTTTTGTTTATCATTAGTTCTCAGATTTGAGGAAAGTCTTTGGAATACATACTCAGTTTCAAGTTAGGCGGTCTGCTGCATTTCAAATGTTATTTTCCTGTGTGGTTTATTGCAACAGCTATTTTTCCCTTGAAGGCACGTTTTGAGAAATAAAGAGGAGAAACAGAGAAACAAAAACAACAGCAAAAAAGAGAAAAGTAGGATGAAGAATTTTGCAGAAAAAAATAAATTCATTTCCTATCTGTGATGAAAACCAAAAGCTACTGTATTTTGAGCAGTTTCAACTTCATTTTCTTTCTTTTCCCTATTAATTTCTTAGATGTCAAGATATCTGTCTTAAGTTAATCCATTCACTGAAACCCTGACGGAAGAGTAAGGATGAAAGGATCTGTATTTCCAAAAGAATGAAAATGTCAAATGCTCCAAGGTTGTCTCTTGTAGTCATCAGAATTTCTTTGCTTATCGATCAGATTTATGTTTTAATGGGGACCTTTTTTCACAGTGATCTTGTAATTGTGAAAATAAATATATCCCTTTGACCTTCATCTGACAAAGCGAAAGTTTCACCAAAGACCTCAGAAAAGTGACATGAGAACACTTCTGCAATAGTAAGCATGTATCCATTCATAATTGAGAGAAAACTTTCATTTATTCAGAGCCTTATTTAGAATCTCATTATCTTCTTCTAGCCTTTGATAATAGGGTCATGGGTTTCTAGAATACACTTTGAGTTTTAAAGTAAAATGCAAATTAACAATGTGCTTTCTCTCACCATTATCTGAACTTTATTCCTACAAGCACACCATGGCTGCTTAATGACTACTGTTCAATGTCCATGAAACTTTTCATCCTCTACAAGTGTAAAGGGTTGAACGGAAAGGCCTAAATGAAAGTCACTTAGTGGAAAAACTCCTATTAATCTCTGTGAACTTCTGGAGTGAGATCTTAAATCATCACAGTCGTATGCTAAATTTACCTTGTACATATATGAAAGACATCCACGGTAAAGAAGATGTATTGGCTCACTGTTGTGATACTTTTTGCTGAATTAAAACCTACGAGGGTCAATTATGTGCAAGAAGTGATTTTCTCCTTACAAAGCCTTAAATTATCATGTGGAGTGGTTTTTCAAATTTGAAAATAAATTTGCTTCTCATTGACATTTAAAGCGTCACCTAAAGAAGGACTCATATGCCCCCAAAGTCATTAAGTCATTTCTTTCCTTCTTTCTTTCCCTTTTTTTCTTTCTTTCCCTTTCTTTCTTTCCCTTCCTTTCTTTCTTTCCCTTTCTTTTTCTTTCTTTCTTTCTTTCTTTCTTTCTCTTTCTTTCTTTCTTTCTTTCTTTCTCTTTCTTTCTTTCTTTCTTTCTTTCTCTTTCTTTCTTTCTTTCTTTCTTTCTCTTTCTTTCTTTCTTTCTTTCTTTCTCTTTCTTTCTTTCTTTCTTTCTTTCTCTTTCTTTCTTTCTTTCTTTCTTTCTCTTTCTTTCTTTCTTTCTTTCTTTCTTTCTTTCTTTCTTTCTTTCTTTCTTTTTCAGCTAGAGTGAGAAGTAATATTATCTCTCAAGACTTATTTAAGCACAACCAGAATGTGATACAGTGGGAAACACAGAATCTCCATCTATTTAGTTCTTGGAGAGTAGCTAACTTGCACTCTTCACGCACACAGAGAAAATACTTCTTACTGTAAACAGCTCACTAATCTAGCATGCCAAGATCCAATAGCTGGAAGCTGAAACTAGACAGATTCAGATTAGAAATAAGACATCCTTTTTAGCAGGTAGGAGAAATTGCACGAGCTTTCAAAGCGAGATAGGTATTTAAGATAGGTGGGATGAATCACACACTGGTGATGTCTCTCTCTCTCTCTTGGATGTTGAGAAATCTTTGGTAACTACATCAGATGCCTAACTTTTAAATGTATAAAGTTTGAAATTTGAAATTATTAAACTCAGGTAATACTCTGTAAATTTCTTTATTGTATAATAGTCATATCACATGGTGGTTTAGCTATAGTACTTTGGAAAATTGCTCTGGAATATTTCTTTGCTTTTAATAACTGAGGCAAGTTTTAGCAGAATTGAATGTCCAAATGTATTTAAATGCATCTATATAATGAAAGGCATTCAGTTAGATATCGGGATTACAATCCTTATGATTTTAAAAATATACTTCAGCTTACCTCTAGAACAGGGCAGATCAGATTTGCTAAATAAAATCATCTGGATGGTATCTGCATGACTGATTTCTAAGAGCATAAAATTGACGGAGAAAAGAGCATCAGTTATGCATTTAACGCAGATTTGCTAATGATAAGGTTGATCACACCATTTTCAGAACATGTACAATGGAAAGATCATTGGTGCCTAGGAAACATCTTAGCATGCTGATTTTTTGTTTTGCATATATCCTTTTCAGGGCATAAAGAGGGAGAAACGTCAGTGAGTCTAGACAACCTTGTGTGCAAGCCTTGTGTGCAAACAACCTTGTGTGCAAGCCTGAGGAAAAATTCTCATAGAATTTGGATGACCTCTGGCAAATAATTTTGAGAAGGAGTCAGGTTTGAGTCCGTGTTTGGATCCCAACAGGATATGAGGATCCATATCATGCCCTGCTACTGTAACTTATGAAGCTGAAGCAAATTACTAACATGTACAAAATCATGTTAATTTCTGTCTGATACTTTAAATATCTGTCACATTATACAGTCAAAAAGGCTTGGAAACAGAAATCATTTCATTATCAAGGGTTGCAATTAAGCTTTTTCTCTCCTCTTGAAGCTTAGCTTGAATTAGCTATTTTGCTCTCTGATAGGCAAAGCAAGAAATCTGCTGGTGTCCATCTGTAAAGGCAGTGACATTTACTCATGTATAGTAGAAGAGCACTGCAAATGAATGGAGATGATAGTCAGACTGACATTCACCTAGGCAAACAGATATCCACTATACTGATGTCCAATCTAAATGAGTTATGTTTATATCAGCATATTTTCAATGAAATTCACCTCCACCTGAGTTGCATATCTTAAATACAGCAAATGAATCATACCTTTAAATATGATTATTTATCTCTCCCAATTTTTGTGGGTAACAGGCTTCAAGTTTAAAACTGAGGAGACAAATCTTGACCTTACTAACATGTCTGAAATCTAGAAAGAAATGGGAAATCAAGTGCATGCTTTTTTAAGATATCTTAAGCATTCTTCTTCTTCTTAAGTTTTCTGTGTCTTCCCTTGTCTTTGTTCACCACTCAAGAGATAAAAATATTAAAACTACCTCTGCTGATCTGGACGTTTTGGTTTGGGTACTCTTCTGCATCACAGATCATGTAATAAACCTTAAGTGAGTCTGGTTTCAGTTTTGTACAATGTAAGTAGAGAAATGATGGTTTTTAAATTATTGGTAATTTTGTTTGCCTAAGCAAGATGCTTAAAGGCTTTTCAGGGAAACCTTTTCAGGATCTCAGCACTTCTATGACACTCCAAAAGCCACAAATACAAAAAGAAAAAAATAGTATTTGGGTGAGTGATATTAAGAAAAGGCCTTTCTTTATGAACAATAATGTATATTAAAGTAAGGCTTAGCCTCCTGAGATACTGAAAGTTCTTTATCAGTCACCCAATTCTCCTAGCCCATGCCAAAGAAGTTCGGTGCTGCCTGATTTGGAATACGTTATTATTGCTATATAAATATGGCGTATTTGTTATATATCTTTGTAGATAGCACTCACAGCACATGAAAAATCTGATTACTTAAATTTTGTTAAACATGGAAGTAGGATTTTACAGTATCAATGGTGAGGACCTGAGATGGGTAGGAAGATGCTTCCATTCCATACACACTGCAGGTCTACCCAGAAATCATTAATTTTAGTACTGTCCATGGTAATTCTGTAGCATCCTAACTGCAGTGTCAAGCTCTCCCTTTGCTTCTCTTCTCAGGGCAGGAATGACCACAGCCTCCTTAGGCTGCAAAAGCACTTTGAAGTATCCCATATTTATGCAAAATAGTTTTATATGTAAGGCACCAGCACCACCACTTTGTGTCAAAAAAAAGCATTTTATAAAAATGTGTTAAAAAGAGGCTTTCAATGGGCTGAGCCAGACACAAATCACTGGGAACATCAAGATATAATTACATACTTATAGAGAAGTCTACCATGAAAAAGAGAAGTTTTTTTTTTCTTCTGAAGAAAATGAAAACGACAAGCTCACATTATGAAGCGTACTGTACACAACTGGGTATGAGGAAAAAACGGCTCATGAATCATTAGTAGCCCCAGTTTCATGAGCAGAGTCTTATCAGCTCCGTGAATCTGAGAAAAACGACTGTCAGCTGCCATCCCTTCTCAACTAGACAATTAAAAACTTCACGTTGTGCAAAGCGAAAAGCACGAGATCAAACTCAGTAAACCTCTTGCCTAGCGGAGGCAAAAAATATATCAGCCTGGCAAAGTTCAGTCACTTTGTGCAAGATGAGAGTTAATATTCAAGGGAGGGTCTGCTTGGAGGACCGAGCTGAGCCATGAGGACATCTGGGTGCTCTCTGCCCTCTTGAGCAAGGTTATCCTGGACGAATCCTGCTCTTCTGGGTGATGCAAGAGGGAAAGGAACGGAGCAGAAGCAACATCTGCTTTGGACCCCTGCCAGCTTGGAGAACATGGGAGAAGAAGGGCTGTGAGGCAGATGGGACTCATTTGCCTGCCATTTCAAAAAAGAATAAGCATGTATTTGGGGGAAATGTGCATTGGAGCCTTCATTACCTATGCTGCTCAGAGCGTGTCCTCTAACTGGCAAACCCCATTCCTCCCTGGACATGCTCTAGGAGTAAACATATTTACAGTTGCAATCCTATTGTGTTTTCTTGGAGAAGATTTTTTCTGGCTTCCTGCTAGGGCAAAAAGGGCTGCCTGCACCGCTAAATTCCCTAGAATATCGTGGCACTGCACCAAGCAGGATTTAGCCCTTTTACCTTGCTGCGTGCAAGTTTACCCATCTGTGAAATTAGTATAATAGCGCTGTTCTGCCTCACAGGGACACTGCGCGTCTGCCTGCTTCTAAAGTGATGCTCCAGGCATGTTTTGAAATGCTTTCTGTTTCAAAAGTGTTTTGCAGGCCTTGGACAAAAAAGCATGTTAACATTGAGTGGCAAAGGCAGTAGATTCCTCCTCTGAGCTGTATTAAGGAAGGATAATCTGGGAAAAGGGATGGGAGGGGGATTTTACTTTGCACGGGGGTCCCAACATCAGGCAGCAACATGGTCTTTCATCTGGGATATAAAAGGGCACTGAGATCTTCCCTCCTCCTGCATGAAACACATAGAAAATAATTGAGTTCATTATGTTAGATGGTGAATGGAAGGAGGACAACCTTTTTGGCAGCTGTCATTGAATGGACCATGTGAAAAAAACAACCAGAACCCCCTGTATTCAGCCAAAGAAGATATTTTTTCAAGCTGAAAAATAGGTTGGAACCTACCTGTCACTTAGTGAATTGATTCTCCTTATGAGTCAGTCTCATTTCCTGATAAGTGTTTTATATTACTAACGTTCAATTACACTGGAAGTTATTTAGGGCAGAATGCATGTTTATGCCTATGAAAGCTTGCTGCAGTGAGCCCTTTGTTCCCAAGCTACTGCAGTATGAATAATGATACTAATAACAATAACATAGTTAAATCGCAAGGTGCATTCGTTCGCTGTTTTTCTTAGAGCTCTGATTTGCTCACTGTTTTCTTGCTTTTTTTTTTACCTAATGGAGTCCCATCCTCAGAACAGGGCTGCTTTGCCAGCTGATTTCATAATAAGTTCCCTGAGTTGGGAGCGAGATAGGGAGGGAAAATCAGCTGAATAAACCAGAGAAAAGCATCAGGGAGAGATGGTCCTTGTAACGGAGCTCTCTCCCTTTGGGCTACTCACTTTAGAGTGTTTCTGTTCTGCAAAAAGTGGGTCTATATTTTCTGGCCTGCCATTTCCACTAATTTCAAGGCACTGATGCATGCACACACTCTTCAAGATTCGTTTCGTATTACTTACTGGCACAGCCATGCTGATCTCCTTGGCATCCTCTGCAGGGTAGCCGAGTCTCTCTAACTTCAGCAAAGTCATGAGGATTCCCTTCAGAAGACAAGATCTAGAAGATTTTCTAGTAACAGTTCTGTTTATTTTCCTTCTATTTTTAAATTTTAAGTTTTCAATTTGCAGTCCTATTGCTGAATGACAAAGAATAGAAGATAATCTTTCACTAGATGAAAATCCTTGCATAACAGGACTCATTCATGAACATTCATGCCCATCTGGGTAATATTTTAAAGGAATATAAAGTTTCTGAAAAAAAGGAGTCCTATTTTAGAAAAAAAATAAAAACTATTGTATATTTTTGGGGGATTAGGGAAATATTAGGCACCCAGGCATTTTCCAAGGGAATAGGAGCTGAGTGGACTTTAGGATATTTCAGTTGACAGCTGTATGTAGTTGTCACCATGTAACCACCTTTGAAAATCTGACCCCATGCCATTTTTAAAATGGCACTTTTATGGTTTTGACAATTTATACTTGGCATCATATATTTGCAGCTTGATCATAACTTTAATTCTACTTGGTTACAGCGACTTTGAAGCTAACCCTCAGCTTGGGTACCTTAAGCACCCAACTTAGTACCTTAAGCAATCAACTAGCAATCACTAAGCACCTAGCCTTAAATTGTTTGAAACACATTTTGAGTATGCTTATGATTTGTGCTCAGTTTTCAAGCCTCTTTTTCTTTTCATTGTACTATTTTGATATCATTCTAGGTAAAGAAATGACAGAATCTCCAAACTGTCATTTTAGTTTGAGTGCTGGCTCTCTTTTTTGGCTTGTTTATTAAGGATTAAGATTTAAATATAATTTAGAGAAAATACTGCATATACACATATCTACTCTAAGATACACCTAATAACAAAAGTAGCACAGATGATCGTAGCAATTTTAGATGTCCAAATGTCTGTTAATTAGCCTTTCAATGTGAAATCATGAGAATTTTCAGTTCTTCCATTAAGGCTTCATTGATACCAAAAATGTCTTGAGCAAATTATTCCATATGCTATTTTATCTGCAAAAATCTCAGGACAACCACATTAGACTGTACAACAATTATTCAAAACATTGTTTTTATTTTACCAAGTAAAGCCATATTTGCTGAACTGAAGTGCATTAAACAGATGATCTTTGGGACCAATTGCTTTTTGCCCATAGGATCTACATTAGTTAAATTTCATTTGCTCTCTGGGAAACCTGACAAATTCTCTCATGATATTTAAAGTATCCCTTCACTCAATTTAAAATATAGACCATCACATCGTCAGTACAGCAGAAATCCTCCAAGACTTGCTTAAGTTTTAATTGAACCATTTTAGTAATATATCTTATGCCAAAAGTAATTTGTTTAAAGTAACAGCCATTTTTTCAGTTGTAAAAATAACTGCTGAAAAAATAAACTCTTTATAGCCCAATGGAGTCATGTTAAAAGAGTTGCCTTTTGAGAGGCAAGACTTCCTGATTTCTGAAAACTTTATTTAAAGTATCTCAAAATTAGGTCTTAAATCTGAAAGCATCTCCACTGTTTAGCAAGTGATGACAACTAAATCAGTGAGGATTATGTGATCTGCTTGTGTTCATGTCCTAAAAGCACTGAAGAAAAAAAAAAGACACAATTTTAAGAGGAGCGTTGCCAGCAGGGCCAGGGAGGGGATTCTGTCCCTCTGCTCAGCCCTGGTGAGGCCGCACCTGGAGTATTGGGGGCAGCTCTGGGCTCCCCAGGACAAAAGGGACGTGGAGCTTCTAGAGAGGGGCCAGCAGAGAGGGACAAAGATGATTGAGGGACTGGAGCATCTATCGTGTGAGGAAAGACTAAGCAAGCTGGGCCTGTTTAGCCTGGAGAAGAGAAGACTGAGAGGAGATCTGATCAACATGTACAAGTACCTGAGGGGAGAATGTAGGGAGGATGGGGCCAAACTCTTCTCAGTGGTGGCCAGTGACAGGACAAGGGGTAACGGGCACAAGTTGAACCTCAGGCAGTTCCATCTCCATGTGAGGAAGAACTTCTTTGCTGTGAGGGTGCCAGAGCCCTGGCACAGGCTGCCCAGAGAGGCTGTGGAGTCTCCTTCTCTGGAGATCTTCCAAACCCGCCTGGATGCCACCCTGTGCCCCGTGCTCTGGGTGTCCCTGCTGGAGCAGGGGATGGACTAGGTGATCTCTAGAGGTCTCTTCCAACCTTAACTCCTTCTGGGATTCTATGACCTAAAGTGTGTACCATGATTTCCTCCGTGCCTTTTTTTTTTTTTTTTTTTTTTTTGATCTTCTAGAGGCTAATGAATGCCTGTCAGTTCTAATCAGAAGAATTCGGAATAATAAAAAAAGGGATGCCAGAAAAACACTGAAATTTCTTCCTCAATTGTGCAAAGCTGGAAAAAAAAACCTTTTTCTTTCTTGCTTTTTCTTCTTTGTCTCATATGAATGTCTTCAAAAATATTTTATTAAAGTATTTAAAACTAATACTATGCTAAGGCTGATGAATGCCTGTCACTTCTAATCAGAAGAATTCGGAAAAATAAAAAAAGGGATGCCAGAAAAACACTGAAATTTCTTCCTCAATTGTGCAAAGCTGGAAAAAAAAAGCTTTTTCTTTCTTGCTTTTTCTTCTTTGTCTCATATGAATGTCTTCAAAAATATTTTATTAAAGTATTTAAAACTAATACTATGCTAATCATTATGAAATGAGAAACATTTCATCTACTCAAAGCAGGTTCTCTGAAAACATTTTCTTTTCTTTAACTGATTCCTTAATATTTTGGGAATATTTGTCAGATTTGTGAAAAATATCCATTTCATATGAAATACTTAAGTGAAAAAAACATCATTTTTAGGTAACTGGCATATTTCCCATGAAAACAGGCACCTCAAGGAGTATTTTGTATTTTTGCTTTAAAGGATGTCTTTGTCACTTCTTTAATACTGTATATGAGATAATATTAATGTTTTCATTAAAAAATACAGAACAAAACACAATTATCAAGTGTGCAGTACTGCTGGACCTAACATAAGAAGAGAAAATACTTTTTGCCTTTTAGATTTTTTCTCTGCATCCTTGGTGGTAATGAGGCTAAACAAAAATTTCTTCAAATGGAGAATCCTTCCAGCCTTCCAGACCTTCAGCAGCTAACTCTTGCCTGCAGGGAGGAATCCATTTGGAATTGGCATTTCACGGGTGGGATACACCTCCCCTGACTCCAGGTGTGTGAGAGTGATATATCAAAGTCTGTTAGTCACTCAGAATCCCTAATCACACATAAAGAAAAAGAACGCAATTCCAAAAGGCAATTGATTGGGATAGGTGGAATGATTCACACTTTGGAAGTGCCTGTTTCTCTTCATTCACAAGGGGAGGAGGTTGAAAGACTGCTTCAAGAGGCTCCATGTGAGCTAGTCACTCTTAACTGCCTTAATAGAGGATAGAGAAAAACAGGCACTTTTCAAAGCAGTTCATCTAAGCAAATGTATACAGATGATTCACAGCCTGTGTGTGCCTGCTTCCCTCCCTGACTGGAAAGGAGCCTGGGGAGACCTGCTCAGATAAAGTTGCCTCTGCTGTAGATGTTTCATTCGTTTAATGAATCCCAGGGGATTTCTCCATGAATCAGGCCCCCAGTCATTTTTTATACGATCACACAGGAAGCTTGTTGTTCAGCTAAATATGATAACCAAGTTTCCTGCACCCTAGATTAGTGTCTTGATGCATTGAACATCCTTCTGTTGTCTTCACTTTGCCTTTCCTTTCCTCAAGACCTGCTACCAGCTTGCAATGCTCTCCCTTTTCCAACCTGTGGATTGAACATCTTGAGTTACATTCATTTCCTCCCTTATCCAACAATCCTTCTCATCCCTTCACTAGTCTCTATTCCTCTCTCAACCACATTATGTCCTTCATGTCTTACTGTTTTAAATTCATCCTGCTTTTCTGTTTTATCCCACTTCCAGCTGTTGCTGTTTCTAGCAATTCTTCCTCCACATTTTCCTCCTACTACCCTCTTGCATCAATCATCATTAAGTCTCTACACTTTATATTCCATGATCTGAAAATATAATGTGGGTACAAGGAGACCGGGATTAGCCTTATTTCCGTATGGCTTACATCTTGCAAATCTTCAAAAAAAATCCTTCTTTGACTGTACAACACCCACACTTTGGTTTCATTTAGGATATGGATAGGGTAGTAGAACTACTGAAGTGAATTTCAAAATTTATGATACAAGTAAACACAAATAAACATCTAAAACCTGTGTTTACTGAAGACTGATATATCCCCTGCAGAGAAGAAAGATCATAGTCAGTTTAGCCAGATGAGAATACAAGCATAAACATCTCAAATACAAAGGTCTTGAAACAGTCACACTGTAGCAGACATATATATTACTTCTATTATGCACAGAATAATTTGCAGTTCTATATTTTTACTCATAGGTGGCGATAGAAAATTGACGCATTATTTACCATGCTTTACCTTAAAGATGTTTCACAGGGACTAGAGAAAGCATAATGAACTTTTCCAGACATTTAAAAAGTGATGGATTTTTCTTGTTTTTTTGCACCAGGGCATTTGTCATTTTAAATTGCTTCTGCACATCAAACATAGCTGTGTGTACATCTCTTGGCAAATATGTAGAAAGTACTTAGCCTTTTGATTTAATTTTTCTCTTTCTTTATCTCCTTCCTTCCTTCCTTCCTTCCTTCCTTCCTTCCTTCCTTCCTTCCTT